>CATKHJ010157903.1:0-24573 GCA_949750685.1 Vernicia montana | reverse complement strand
ATGCTTCGATCATATGTCTATATCTCGATTCTAATTCTTGATAAATTGATTCCAACTAGAAACCCTTTCTAGTGAATCTTTACTACCTTGGCCAAGGATTTGATTATCAAGAATAATCAGATAGCATAGGATTTCTTCCTTCTTTATTCAAGTTAATGAATTATCTCTTGGCGATCACTTACCTCCATACATAACTAGTTAGAACCATCACATGCCATATACCCATACAGGAATAGCACAAGTATGTAAGCAGTAACAAATCCCAACTACCAATGGATGAGATACAATGTCCCTCAAGTCAAAGGACTATATGTACAATTATGACCTAGACGATGATTTATTGACTAGCAATAAAACTCCATGCTATCATCATCTAACGTTACAGTTCAATCATTCATCACATGAATATCCACATATTTATATCGACAACTTTTGTCAAGTAGCATTATGCTCACTACCTCTATAATCATAAGTATCACATACTAATTATAGAATATAAATAGAGGTGACGGTCTCTCCGGAATAAATGACGCCCAGTCATTACTCCTATGACCATGAACATTTTGAAGTATTTGTTTAAGAGCGATCTGTCATCCATATTCTTAACACTTGAGAATAGATCCTCTCACAAAATACTAATGGACTACAAATATACATTTAATACAATGGAACAACTGATTTATATAAACATATATTTATTGCCATAAATTAATATTGTTTTACATTTACATAAACATATATATTGCTCTAGGGCATATACTCTAACATCTAACTTCTAATTAATTTTGTTTAAATTGTTAAAGAAACAATTTCAGTGGGATCAGACGATCGATGCCCTAGTTGAGATAGCCTTCTATAAGAAGGCTGCATTGCGTTACAAGGATATGCTTCACGATGTGAAGCATATGGAGAAGAAGACCTGGATGCCAAATGAGGCCTGGGATAGATGGCATAAACATTAGGCTAGTCCCGGTTCTAGAAGCTATCTCATCAGGCTAGCAAGAACAGGAAGACGGAGAAAGGTGGACCAGGATCTGGTCCGTCTTTACACACTGGAGGGTCTATACCCCACGAGGAGCATGCCAGACGGATGGTAATTATTTTCATTCATTTTTCAATTTTTGTTTAAAGTTATTTATTTTACTAGGTAATATATTTCAATTCTTAACAGGCTCGAGAGTTGGGACGTGAGCCTCTGTCTGTTGAGATCTTCGTGCGCACACACACGAAGAAGAACGACGAGCAGACGTTTGTTGATACTAGATCACAGAGGATTCATGAAAGTAACGAAATGATTAAATTAAAAATTTTAATAATTTTTTATAATGCTATACTATTATGATAATCACTAATATTGTATAAAATGCAGGAGAATATCAATAACCTCTGTGAGCAGTTGTTGTAGCCAGCTCCTGGATCCACAGAGCCTTGTCAGGTGGACGAGAGGGACTTATACCTTCAGGCTGTTAGGGGACGGACGAAGGGAAGGATTTACGGAATTGGTTCTCTGACACCGTATTTTTATAGACATCCCAGTGCTAGTACTTCTACCCTACTGCCCCCTTCATCCGAGGACATATAGTGGGAGGTGGACCGATAATTAGTTGTACGGTTGAGGCCTGTGGAGGAGTGGCTACGGAACATATCAGCAGCCACTGGGATATCTTTACCACCTAATTTAGTATCACAGTCTGCTACTCTGTCTGCTGCTCCACCTGCTGTTCTGCCTGCTCCTCCACATGCTTCAAACCAGCATCAGTCTTCTCGTTCGCCTGTTCTAGGAGATGGTGTTGATGATGATGATTATTTATTGAATGATCTGGTTGGCATCGATGATCACACTACAGATACTATAGAACTTAGTTAGATTTTTTTTTTACAGACGGAATATTATTTGTATATTTTTTATTATTTATTTTATATTAGCATATTATAGTTTGTTATGTTTATATAAATTTTTCACTATTATTTTTTGTATATTTATTATTTACATTAAAAGTAAATTAACATTTTTACTTTTCTATTTATGATTTTGAGAATTTTAATATAATTGTAATAAAATTAAATTATAAATTAAAAAAATCATATTTAAAGTTTACCGACGGAATTAATTAATTATTTATTAATTAAATTCCAATGGATTGCCGACGGAATTGAATTAATTTCCGTTGGTATTTCGTCAAAAATTATTTATTTTACTTTTGTTTTGGAAATTACTGACGGAAAATACCATCGGTAAAATTTACTGTCATTATTACCGACGATATATCCGTCGCTAATATACCGATAGAATAAATTTTATGTCGGTAATATATTATTGATTATGATTTTTACGACAAATATTTTAGGTCAGTAATTCGTCGATAAATAAATTTACTGATGAAAAAATCCTTATTACCGACGAAAAATTCCGTCGGTAATAAGCATGTTTCTTTTTGTGACAGACAAAATAATGTCCATAGCTAAATTTAGTGATGGAATTTTTACGTTTAATAAGAGAAAATCCGTTGCTAAGTACCAACGAACTCACAAATCCTCGCAAAAATCTAACAACTAACTTTTTTACTATGAATTTTTAAGATTCAAGTTATCGAAATTCATTGTTAAATTGCGCTTTTCTGACAGTAATGGAATGATATTATTGTTAATTTTATTTTATTTGAAGGAAAAAACAGTTTTATTTTTTAATTATGTTATCATTACTAATATTGTAATACGTGTGTAATAATTCTACTAATTTTTTAAGAATATTATGACGTATTATTAGAATTACAATAATGTTAAAAAGTGTTTTAAGTAGAGAGAAAATTTTTTACCTACATCAAATATATAAATTTAAAGGTTATCTCATATACAAAATTAATGAGTGACAAAATATTTTAATTAATATAATTTTTTTTGTTTATTTTTTGCCTAGTAAAAAAGATACTGATATCTTTTTTTACTTCATATATTTTTATTTTATTGGATTGGTGTATGTATTTAGCGTAGATAAAATTTAGTCAAATAGAGGTTACGAGAGAGACTAAATAAATTCAATGTTAATTAAATATAGAATATAATAAATTAAAGATTTATAATTGGTTATATTTATTTCTAAAATAGGTTAATGAGTTTTATGTATGATTTCCCTTTCCCCCTCTCCCCCCTAAACCCTAAACCCAGACTTAGAGATTCGGGAAAAAGAGAAAAAATTGGCAAAAAAAAAATTGGTTGGAACCAATGGTTTTTTTTTTTTTTTTTTTTTTTTTTTTTTCATATCAAATCTGAACATAAAACTTGACAACGATATTTAAATTTTTTCCTGAATTATACTTTTGAAGAAGTTTTTTCTCGAATTATATTTTTAAAGAACTTAAACTCCTTAGATCATATCTCGATAGTACCATATCCAAGAACAAGTCTACTTACTCCCTAAAAGTCCATGTTCAATCCGCCTCATATATAGAGTTTAATTAACCAGGGGAACGTGTTATAAGTGGAAACCATTTTTTTTTTTTTTTCCCTTGGAACATTTTGAATTGGACCACTATACATACAATTAATGAACAAAAGGGTTTTTCTTTGTTTTGATTTTAATCTTATAAACACAAAGGACAAAAGGTGAAAAGTGAAAGGCTCGGGCATCTCCAACTCAAAAATCTATCTAAAATGCAGTAACTTTTACACTAAAATAGTGTGATTACTGTAAATTCATCTCTAACTATTAACTCAATTTTTAATACTAAAAAGAATATTCTATTTATATTATCTTTTATCTCTCATTTTATATTTTTTTATTACTTTCATATTATTTTGGTAATTTACAAATTATGTCCAAAACTATTTTTTTTTACATGTTCATCCAATAAAAATATAATTTGTTATTTATTAATATTAAATTAAATAAAAATTTAATTAAATTTTATATATTATAAAAATCGATGTACTATTTATATATTAATAAGTAAAATATAAATTTTATTTAAAAAAAATATAAAACAAACATTATATTGAATAATTAATAATAGTAGGAAATAAATGAAAAATTTTCCATATGTTTAATAAATATAATAATTATTAGGTTTTTGTGATAATTAAAAAAAAAGCATAATACAGTTGTACAGTGCCACACTAATTTTGACGTGGCACTGTACCTTTACTCTGAAATGGCGCTAAAAATAATATGCATTGGAGTAAATTTTTTGCTTTAAATTAGCGCTTTAACCCAAATCTGGCGTGAGTTGAAGTTGGCTTCAAGCCAGCCAAACTTTTGCATTGTGGGGTAGCAAAAGCACTACCAAAGACATGGTAGCTAGGCCAGTTACTGTGATTCACAACCTTCACAAATTACAAGCCAAAACTAATGGTATCGGTGTTGCGTATTTTAATTTTTCTCAATCAACATCAGCTTTTATAATTTTCCAACAAATTAACATCCCTGTGTTAAACAAACTATAAACATTAATTATTTTTCAGTCCCATAACCTTAATTCCAATTATTCAAAAATGGGATCAAACTAATCCCTATCATGATTATTTCTTAGTGGAGGGTCGCTTTTTAACTTCAACATTCTCTACACTCTTGGCCTATATAAAGGAGAAGCTCCCAAGACTTATATGGTATATGTAATGAATTCAAAGAATAATAGCAGATCCATTTCCTTAGTACATATACTATAGTTTTCTTTCTGGCTATATATATAGCTTTCTCTTTTCCTGTTCAAATTTGAATTAATCAATATTAATAATGGTTAGTATAGTACAACAATTGTGTTTGCATATATAGTTATTATTTTGTTAACAATTGTCCATTAAAAACTTAATCAATAATGTTTTTTTCAGGATGGGAAGATGAGTTGGACTGTTTCTGATGCCGTAGACTACCATGGTTTTCCTGCAGATAGATCTAAAACTGGTGGTTGGGTGCCTGCTGCTCTTGTTCTTGGTTTGTTTTCCTTTTTTATTATATTTTCTTCTTATTTGATTCTTGCAATTTCAAACTTCAATCCTTGAGTTTGATATATTATCGAACTAAAACTTCACTCATTCAATTACGACATCCCAGTTATAATTTGATAGTATTTATTCACATTATATATATATATTACATTTTATTATATCATATATATGAAGTATGGTGTATATAAATTTCTATGAATACTGCAATATTTATATAAGAAGTCGGTGTTTCATGTAGAGTTAAGAAAGAAATATATACCAATCAACCTTTTGGTTTCAGTGATATTATAATTGTTTGTTAGGCCAAAATCTCAAGTTGGAGTCGAGTTGAAATTAAATTCATTAAAAAAAAGAAGGAAGATACAGATGAATCTTTTAGGGTTTAAGAAATATTTCATAAAGCAAACAAAGAGAAAAAGTTGATTAAAAATTATTATTATTATTAGTTGGTAATTCCAAAGCAGCAAGTTTAATTTAATTAATTAAGTCTCAATCATTATAGTTTTTTATTTTTTAAAAATAAAAATAAGATTTTAAAAATTAAAATGTGTTGTTTTTTATTTTTTATTTTTAAAATATTTTTAAATAAATATAAAAAAAATAAAAAATAATATTTTTTTAAAATTAAAAATAAATAATAAATAATAAATTGAAGTGATGCCAAACACTAATTAGAATCGTTTTACCAGATTTAACAGCCAACCACTGCAAGGCACCCGTAATCTAGTACAAAGTTCATAATTATTTCAATCAATCATAGTTCATAATTTGGTGAAAAAAAAAAAATCAAAAGTTCATAATTATTTTACCTTGAGTGATTTGATATTTTCATCGTTTTAGGAGAAGTGGGTCATGAGTGTCTTGAACAAGAGAAGAAGGACAAACTAAGTGTGGAACCCACAAACAATAATTCAAATCTTCATATAAACTTTTATCATTATGATATTAAATCATAGTCCCTATTGAGATCTGAAAATGCATGTGATCATCAACAAACTCTTTAGGATATTCTTCTTTTTTAACCACCGCTTTTGATTAATCTTAAATTTCTGCCATGACATTCTTTTAACCTAGTACCTCTATATAACTTCCTATCTTTTTATGTCATAATTAATAAATTTTATCACTAATTTTAATTTCTGATTTGTAATTGGCTTAATTACATGTATAGAACATAATTATGTGCAAAATACAATATAAATAATAAATAATAAATTTATTTAAATACATTCAATTACATGGTATCAAACTGAACAAAAATAATAATAACCCTTTTTTTTTTTTTTTTTTTTTTTTTTTTTAACAGGGATTGAAATATGTGAGAGGCTTTCAACAATGGGAATAGCAGTGAACCTGGTGACATTTTTTATTGGAACAATGCATCTGCCTAGTGCAACTTCAGCCAATATTGTGACAGACTTTATGGGCACATCTTTTCTTTTGTGTTTGCTCGGAGGTTTTCTTGCTGACTCTTTCCTAGGGAGATACAAGACTATTGCAATCTTTGCTGTCATACAATCAATTGTAAGTACATATAATCTAATTATTCTCTTGAAGTGGACATCTCAGCCGTAAAAACTTAAAATTTTATGTTCCAAATATTGTATACTCCCTTTTTCGAGAAATTATATATTATGGCTATAATTTCAATTAATATTTAGAGTTAAAATGACAAGCCACTTAAATCATAATATTTGTAATTTTTTTTATTAAAAATAAAATAAAATTTTATACACGTGAATTAAGAGAATTATTTTTATTTTTTTTACTCTTTTTATTTTTTTAATTTTTGCAAGCCACTTTAATCGTGATACTTGAAAATTTTTTAGTCAAAAATAAAAAAATAAAATAAAATTTTGTATATTTAAATTAAGGGAATTGTTTTTCTCTCTTTACTCATTCTCTTTTTTCAATTACTTCATCTTCTTCTTCTTCTATCTTTATTTTCTTTTTCTTTCTTTTTTTTAAATAAAAAAACCATTTTTTTTATTTTTCTTTAATTAATTAAATATATTTTAATTTTTAATAAGACTAATAATAATAATAATAGTAATTTAAAAAATAAAGGTTGTAGAGAATTAGATTTAAATGATAATAGCAATTTCCTATCCTTGTAGTAAGAAAGGAATTGTAAAGAATTAGCTATAATTAAGAAAAATTGTTTAAATTTTTTTTAAGCTAAAAATAGTTGAAAATGGTGAAATAATTGAAGAAAGAGAAAAATATTTCTCTCAATTCATGTGCATAAAATTTTATTTTTTTATTTTTGACAAAAAAAAAAAAATTTATCAAGTGTCATGATTCAATTGATTTGTCATTCCAACTAATAATTCTAGTTAGAATTACAATGATAGTATATAATTTATGCCCTTCATCTCATAATAATAGGCTTATGGTTAATTTCACACATATTAAGAAAATATAATTTTTATAATTAAAATAGTTTTTTTTTTTTCTATAATACCCCTATTTAATATTAAATGGTTTTCTTTGATGCACTTGTCCAATTACTGCATTTAATAATATTTGCTTGATATGCAAAATAAATAAAGTTATAATAGTAAATTAACAAATAAATTATAGAGAAAAGTGGACCATGTATTGGGACGAGCAAAAAAGGAAAATAAATTTATTATTATGAGATACAGGGAGTATTTTTTTTTTTTTCTTAAAGCAGTTATTTATTTATACAAATTATAAGTGATTATGTTCTAATTAAACTATGTGGTGTATTAATTTAGGGAACTGGAATGCTAGCAATTATAACTAAGCTACCACAGTTAAGGCCGCCTCCATGTCACACCAACAATTCATGTGTACAAGCAAATGGATTCCAAATGGGAATTTTATACATGGCTTTATATATAATTGCATTAGGGACTGGAGGTCTAAAATCAAGTGTTTCAGGATTTGGAACTGATCAATTTGACGAGAAAGATGAAAAGGAAAAATCCCAGATGGCCTATTTCTTCCAGAGATTTTTCTTCTTCATTAGCCTTGGAACATTATTGGCTGTTACTGTGCTTGTTTATATACAAGATGAAGTTGGTCGAAGTTGGGCTTATGGGATTTGTTCAGTCTCAATGTTTATAGCTATTTTGATATTCTTTTCTGGGACAAAAAAATATAGGTACAAGAAAAGCTTGGGAAGCCCCATAGTTCATATTTTTCAGGTTATTATAGCTGCTATTAAGAAAAGGAACATGGACCTCCCCTACAATCTTAGCTTATTGTATGAGAACAGGACAGAGGCCTCAAGAATCCAACATACCAATCAATTCCAGTAAGTAATTATCATTTCTTTAATTTGCAATCAACATACTAATTAGTTAAGGTCCGACTTGAGTTCAAATTTATAATCTTATACAGTACATTTTATTTAATAGACAAAAATAGAAGAATTGCTAATCTTAATTCATGTAGTAATAGTGTTTTAAATAATCCATTCAATTTGAATTGGTATTTTCTTCATCAAAATTATAATTGAGACGATCCCAATAGTATTATTGAACTAATGCTCGTACATAAAAACTTTCCATACTATTTAAGTGGTGTGATTGATGTATTTATATCTTTATTATATGTAGTTTCTTAGATAAGGCAGCCATAGTTGGAGAAGGAGATCTTGAAAATAATGGTTCTGGTCCAAATCCATGGAAGTTATGCTCAGTGACAAGGGTGGAGGAAGTGAAAATGATGGTAAGAATATTGCCAATTTGGGCCACAACCATTATATTTTGGACCATATATGCACAAATGATCACATTCTCAGTTGAACAAGCAAGTACCATGGAAAGATCAATTGGAAGTTTCCAAATTCCAGCTGGGTCTCTCACTGTCTTCTTTGTTGCTGCTATTTTAATCTCACTTGCTGTCTATGATCGTTTTATCATGCCTTTTTGGAAGAAATGGAAAGGAAAACCAGGTAAAACAGTAATTTTAAGGCCTAATGCATTGTTTTCCCCCTGAACTTGGCGTCATTGGTCACTTTGCCCTAACCTTTAAAAATAACCATTTTAACTTTTTAACTTGACAAATGTTAACTGCTAGCCCCCTAAATATCTAATTAGCACAGAGCATGATGTTATATGCAAATAAAGCACGTGAATACTAAAAATAAGGTATGATGTGGATTTAAAATTTAACTTTTTTTTTTTAATTAACCCTCCCAACCTAATTGAGGAAGATGAAGCAAATGTTCTTCTCGCCACCATTAAACCCACCCAAACCCCACACTCATACACACAAAAACAAACAAATCCCAAAAACTCCATGAACACACCTCACAAGAAAACCACCACCATCTCTACTACACAACCATGGCCCCTGCTCCCTCACCGTCGAGCCACCACCACCACCATCACCACTTCTTTCAGAGGACCCCATCTCCCACCGCCACTACTCCATCTTCCACCACCACCATAACCTCTACAACTACAATTATGAGTCCCAACCAATCAACATTATCATCACCACCACCTCCTACCTCCAGACTCCCTGTTGACTTCATCATCATTATCGACACAATCTTTGAATGGCGACCTCGATTTTCCATCGCCTCCGTTTGAAACTCCAATTAAGTAATGTAATAATAGAAGCAAAAAGCTCTATAATTTGGGTGATTGGAAAATGAAAATTGTAAAGGAACTAGAAGAAACTTATTTGGATTTCACTTAGACTCATTTTTCTATGAATCGCTTCAAATCAAAATGCAAACAATTTCTTTGTAAAACTTTTGGATTTGATTCTAGATTTTGTAAATCTTTTCGACGCTTTTCAATCAATGGAACCATGAATTCAACTTGTTTTTTTTTTTTTTTCTAACTTCAAATACCCTTTTCCTTTGTTTTGAGAAAGATAGACTTAAAATTGGAAGAAAATCGTCAATTCTTGGATCAAGAACAATCAAGACAGACTTCATTAGTTGATCCATCTTAATAATTGTTTCTTCATCCATTTCAAGCCCAAAACACACAGTTGAAAGAATACAACTCCTTCTCCTAGACTAATGGTGTCACCATCAGCAATCGAGCAGCAACCTTGGCAGCCAACGCAAGCTGGTAGTGCCGCCGGCTCGAATTTCTTGTCTTTCTTATCGCCTCCGTTGGGTTTCTGGTCGCTGAATGGCCCTGGCCCATAGCTTGATTCGTGTGTGAAAAAGAGATTTGAGTTTGGCTTTGAGAACCATTACTAGTTTTTTTTTAATCTTTATTTCAATAATTTAGGTAGGGGCAATATAGTAATTGCATACATATATTAGACAAAAAATTGTCCACATCATCAAAAAAGTCTGACAAAGTCAATTATGTCAGCAAGAGTGCAACGCACGCTCTTCCAACCCAGATAATTAGGGGGTTAATAGTTAATATTTATCAAGTTGAAGAGTTAAATTGATTATTTTAAAGGTCAAGGGCAAAGTGATAATTTGAACAACAAAGCTTATAATGGTTACGCTAAAAAATACTTCACTGTTATTTATTTATTTATTTTTTTCTTTTTGAGTATTGGAAAAATGAATTCGAATATGAATTTATTATCCATGTCACATGCATTTACCATTAAGTTATGTGTAGGTGTGCTTTATTGTTGTTTAATTATTCGGGCACTTTTATGCAAAAATTACCTTTAATAGCTGCTTGTAATCGATATTTTTATCAACAACAACTCAAACATTAATTGCTTGGATGTTGTTAGAAAAAGTAGTTTGAAACTGTTTAAAATTTCCTCTAATTAACAGCAGCTCAAACAACACTAAATATGGACTGTTATTTTCTTATCATATATTACGAAAAATGAAATGTATAACCTAATATTCATTTATTCAACAGGTTTCAGTAACCTTCAGAGAATTGGAATTGGTCTATTTCTTTCAACTTTAGGAATGGCAGCTGCAGCACTAGTAGAAAGAAAGCGTTTATCAGTAGCGCAAACTGTGGGGGAAAAAACTTCAACTCTTCCTTTAAGTGTGTTTGTATTGATACCACAGTTTTTCTTAGTGGGTTCAGGGGAAGCATTTATATACACTGGGCAGTTGGATTTCTTCATAACTCAATCCCCTAAAGGAATGAAAACTATGAGCACTGGCCTTTTCCTCACAACTCTTTCTCTTGGTTTCTTTGTTAGTAGCTTCTTGGTCATGGTTGTGAAGAGGGTAACAGGAAGCAAAGGTGGGAAAGGATGGTTAGCTGATGATATAAATTATGGAAGGCTTGATTGCTTTTATGGACTTCTTTCTATACTTGGGATTATAAATTTTGTTGTGTATCTTATTTGTGCTGTCTGGTATAAGCCTAGTAATGATAACAATAATAATAAATCTGCTTTGCAGATGGAGAATATGGGTAATGGGTCCTTAGCAGCTGAGAAGTGCTAGCTTAATTAATTAGGGTTGCTTCTTAAGTATATGGTTATGATATGAAGGACTTTCCAATTTAGGGGGTTTGCAAGGTTTAATTTCTTTGTGTACATTTTACATAATTTGGGTTTGGTGGGTGCTTTCTTAATTTCTTGTATGTTAAGTAGGCTTGATGAATATGATCAATTGAGTGAAGTTTGAGATTTCAATAGTGACTAATGTGTCCAATCTTGCATTGAGTTCATTTCTTTTCTTCTTTTTTTCCCTTTTTGATTTAGGTTCCTACTAAAATTCAAACTCAATTTCAATATTGAAGTCGATTCGAGTGTCATTAAGTCAAAATTTATTCAACATAGATTACAATGATCATTAATAAAGAGTTAAAGTCCAGCCTAAAATAGTTAATCAAGTTATTTAAATAGTAACGTGTTAGACCTTATGTATCATTTGATTCTCTGTTTTTAATCAATGTGGGACACTATTCTCAATAACTAACCTATCTGTCAAGCTAGCAGGTCACTTGACTGGATTACATAATTAGAGTCAAATTCATCGAATAAAAAATAAAGATTTCAATAGATATATATACCTGGAATTTGCCCCGTATGAACCAATTTAATTTATTGATATCTCCCATCCCTTAAAAGACCAAATCTAAAGCTTCAACCAGCTTAAGGGATGGCAAAAAAGAAAAACTACAAATATGGTGATCGAAACTAAATAATTACAAAACTTGGAAAAAAAACTAGAAAGCTAAATATTAAAAAAAAAAAAAAAATTAATAATGGATAAATATATTGCTTCCCTCCATCGGGACTTTGATTAGAATGCTTTAATTATCTCACCATTAAAATTATAGGAAATATATTATTTGCAGTTTTAAATGTGGGATTTGAGTTCTTCCCTATTAATTAACATACAATTCACCTTCTATCTAAAGTATAACAACATCAAACACTGTCATTCAAGTGTGGTTTAATTGATCTTCTCATTCCTTTTAAGGGTGTGTGAAGTGAAAAATATCAAATTCGAATCCTCCAAATCACAAAGAGTTGTCACCAATTTGATGAAAGTTGTTAAAGGAAAAGGCTACCCTCTATTGTGTAGCCTACAATGTCAGTTGGGAACAACAACATCAAACACTTAAAATAAATACTGAATTTAATATTAATTTAACATTTTTATACTTTACATTTAAGTAATAAATAATAAATTTATATTTATAATAACAACATATTGATAATATTATCAAATACGTGAGATTATATTATTTAAAAAAATTGTTATATGAGGATTTTATATATCTAGCTAGTGACATCACTGCCAATTCATACTATTACAAATTTTTTTAATAGCAAATAAATTATATTGTTATTAAACGTTTCCGTGAAATTATTTATTATTTTTTTATCAAAATTTTTTAAATAAGAAAATAGATTAGAGTTTAAACTTGTAATTATATCTCCTATACTATAAAATAAATACTTAAAACATTTAACTAGTAGTCTAAGAAAAGAATATATTGGATATACATTATTTGTGAAAAATCCACTATAATTTTTCTTTTTCTTTATTTTTTTTTTACATTGATAAGAAAAGAACAATAATTTTTCTTCTTTCAAGCATTTAGGAGATGGAGGATTTGAATTGGAGTCATTATGCGTATAAGTGTGATGAGAGCTAAATCAAATAATATAGTTTGGGTTGGATCTCAGTTGTTGGGTTTCGACCTGAATATCCTACAAAGACAAAATAAAGTCAAGAGGGCCAGGCCTTTTGCCCTCCGATGATTAAGTCAGTAAAGGTTAGTTTGTTGACTGTCGGAAAAAGAAGTTTTTCCTTCTCCAGCGATATAGCTTAAAAGCTTTTGGTGCAAGAAATGATATGAGAGATATGCAGAGTTCAATTTATCTTTTTTTGAGGTTCTTTCTTCTTTTTATATGCCTTAACCCCTTAGGTATAAGGAGCAATAAAGGGAAACAGAGAATGTCTCGTCATTAGTAGGGTTGATACATAGGCTTTGAAAGCTATGGGTCTAGACCTGTTTCTTGTCATGTAGCAGGCGGTTGGTGTGTCAGTAGACGTGGGTGTGTCGCATAAGCATGACTCTTTCCTGACAGAAGTAAGTTGATGTTTGTACTTTGTGACCTAAACTTCATTTATGAAACTTGCTGAATAAGCTTTATTATTGCGATGAAGAGCGAAGAACCTTAGAGAAGGGCGAAGACTGATGTCTTGGGGATTGATCCCTTGGGCTTTACCCTTTATGGGCCTTTCCTTGGTTCTTTAATTTTTCTCTGCCGACTGTGATCTTGTGTCATAATGGGCTTTTATAGGGCCCATCTACTTGATAGACTATTTTTGTCCCTCATCAAAGTGCAACAATAATTTTTATCTAAATAAATGAGTAAGTTACATATATAGTTGGAATAAAAACTTTTTGAGCGACACAAGTAAATATGTTGATGTCAAAATGGGCTGAATTTTTTTTCTATTTTATCAAAATTAAACATCACAAGAAGTGGAGAGTTTTTTTTTTTTTTTTTTTTTTTTATTCTTTAATCATTAGAAGACAAAATTCTAAATTTGGGTATGTTTTCAAGTCGTATATACCCTAATCGTTAAGTTATGTTTAAGTATATTTTTTAGAGTTGATAAGATATAAATATCTTTTAAAAAAAAAGGAGTATAATAGTACTTTTCAAAAATTATATAAGGGTAATTTTTTTTTTAGGATAAAATGTAATTATATTAAGATAAAAGAACCCATTACATCCGAGAGTTGAGCAGTATAAGCATAGCTAGGTGCATTATTCAACCATAAAGCCTTCCTGGTACTCCTCCTGGCTCCATGAGCAATTATAAGGGTAATTAAAATAATTAATTTCAATGATAAAATTGGCAAGGAGAATGTTGAAATTCGTTTGAAAATACTAATATCCACACTCAAAATAAATAAATAATATATATAAGAAAGAGAAATTTTTACTAAATGAGTTTGGCTCAGTTGGCAATACAGGTTAAGTTTTTAGAAAAATCCTTAAGTCCGATCTCCGCTAAACACACCCTTTGAAGATGTGAAGAATTTCAAACATTGTACTATTTTTAGTTGTAGTTGACGAGAAATATTTGAATTACTAAGGGTCCATTCGATATCGTTTTCTGTTTTTTATTTTTCAAAAACAAAAATAAGATTTTGAAAATCAGAATTTTTTATTTTTTATTTTATATTTTCAAAATGTTTGTGGATAAATATAAAAAAAATAAAAAATAATAACTTTTTTAAAAATATTTTATAACACTTATTTTTTTGAAATTTGAAAAAAAAAAAAAAAAAAAAACCGAAAACCGTAGTGATACCAAACGCCCCCTAAATATACTCCTTTTCCTAAAGTCTCATCAGCCTAAAAGGGAATGTCTAACTATGTAGTTATAAAAACTAAAATTGAATGGTATCAAATACCTATTTTTTTTATGACTTATGAGGAAATAAAAGTAATGCTGATTAATTGATTTTGGACCCTTAGTTTCGAATCTTATTTTTGGATTGGATTATATATCCCTCTCTTACCTTTTCACAACATTACATATCCACAATGAATTACAAAGTCTATATATCTATGTCTTTTCCAAGAATTTGTGAAGTCTAATGCCCCTTCTTTTGTAACCTCATCTCGGTTTTAATTCTCAATATAATTAGATTTCTTCTAAAAACTCTTTTCTAGTGAATCTAAATGTTCTGGCCAGAAACTTTAGTATCAAAAATAATCAGATAGCATAGAATCTTATCTTCATTTACTCGAGGTAATGAATTTCATCTTGGATTATCACCTATCTCCATACATAACTAATTAGGCCATCACATGTTATATACCCGTGCATGGCTTGCTTGACTATGTAAGCAGTAATAAATTCTAACCACCTATACACAAGATAACCGTGTCACCTCAGGTCGAAGGATTATATGTACAATTATGACCTAGATAACGAATCATTGACAAGTAATAAAACTCCATGTTATCATCATCTAACGTTACAGTTTGACCTATTCATCTTATGAGTATTCACGTGTTCTGATATCATATGTCAAGTAGCGTGAAATACACTACCTCAATAATCATGAGTATCTCATACTGATTATGTATAACAACGAGGTGATGGTCTTCCGAATTAGTGGTATCCAATTAAGAATCTTATGACCATGAACGTTTTAAAGTTTTTGTACTAAAGCAACCTGTCACTCATATTCTTAACTCTTGAAAATAAATCTTCTTACAAATAACTTAAAGATTATATTCAATATTATGAAACACCTTTTAAATAAAGAATATATTTATTCTGCCAGTGAGATAATTTTTACAATCACATAAAATCACATAACATGTATATGACTCTTAGGGCACATACTACTAACATGATTCTCTCACACACTGGTACATTGTTAGGAGGTTTTGCATCAAATCTGGGTGCCTGTTCGATTACGATGGCAGAGCTTTGGGGTGCTTTTACTGGACTTTCTCTCGCCTGAAACAAAGGATATAGGGTATAGGGATGTCCTTTTGGAATGTGATAGTGAATAATACATATATAAAGAAAGTGAAGTTCAAAGATGTACTATTTTTAGTTGTAGTTGACGAGAAATGTTTGAATTACTAAATATACTCCTTTTCCTAAAGTCTTATCAGCCTAAAAGGGAATGTCAAACTATATATAGTTATAAAAAATAAAATTGAATGGTATCAAATACCTATTTTATTTTTGGTGCCAAAAAAAAAATACCTATTTTATTTATGACTTGTAAGGAAATAAAAGTAATGCTGATTAATTGATTTTGGACCCTTAGTTTCGAATCTTATTATTGGATTGGATTATATATCCCTCTCTTACCTTTTCACACCATTACATATCCACCCACCATGAATTACAAAGTCTATCTATGTTTTTTCCAAGAATTTGTGAAGTCTAAATATGCTTTTAGCTTTTGTAATAAACCACCATGAATTCAATAATAATGCTTTTAGCTTTTAGCATTATTATTGAATGGCAGTTTTTGGGTTAACCAATTAATTATTATTACTAATTAATTTAAAATAATGTCCATTAGGTTGAAGATAATTTCAATTGGTATATGTTTTTTTCTTCTTTTTCTTCTCTGTTTATTTTTTGCCCTTTTGTTGGATTGAGACTGAATGGATAAAAGTCCTAGCTAAGAAGTGACTAGCTAGGAATAAATGCTTTTACTGATTGATAATTTGATATGATGTATGGGAAGAATGTATACTGCTCTGATGGGGCATGCCCTTGCAACTAGGAGCGTAAATGAACCAAGCCGTTTGCGAGCGGTTTGATATTCGGCTTGATAAAATATAGTTTGTGTTCAATTCATTTTATAAACAAGTTAAACTTAAATCTTACTTTAAGACTCAATGAATAAACGAGCTGAGTTTGAGTAAAGTTAAACTCGGTTCGATTAGACTCGTAAACAGCTCGATTATAAGCTCGCGAACAGCTCAATTAATAGGCTCGTGAACAGCTTGATTATTATTATTATTATTATTAACTTAATAATTTTGGCACTTCAAAAAATGTATTTTAATACTCCTATAATTTTTTTGGTAATTCAATTTGATTAAAATATATATTCTCCTAATTAACATAATTTAATATTTCTTTATTATATAATCCAATATTCTAATATTTAAAAATATTTTTTTTATCAATTAATATTTTTGTAATACATGTGATACTCAATTTTATGATTAAAATTTTTTTTTTCACTAATTGAATTATTTTGCTTTTATGTTAGTTTTACGTATTTTTGTTATAATTATTTTATTAGAAATAAATATTTAGGAAATTGAGTATTTTGATAAATCATAAACGAGTTTCAAAATGAGTGTTACTCGATTTCGAACTTAGCTCAATTATAATTTATTAACAAATCAAACTCGAGTTGAGTTCTAGCTTAAACGAGCCGAATTTGAATATGATTTTCAAACTCGATCCAAAGTTGGAGTTTGAGCTCGAGTTCGAAAAAAAAAATATCGAGTCAAATCTGAACAAATTAAAGTTCAGCTCGACTTGATTACAATCCTACTCGCAGCCTTGCCGTATTTCCAATTGACAATGGCCGTCCTTTTATGCATGGAAATCCATCACATAATCAATCATTTCTCATGACTCATGACTCTCAAGTTGGAACAAGAAAATCTCGACCCACTCTTGTCCACCGAAAAATTTCTAAAATAAAATGCATTTTTTTTAAACAAAATTCCCTAAGAAAAAATGGATTCTAATATTCTATAATTAAGTTTTATAATTTAACTATATGCTGATGGGTGCTTTGCATATTTATTTTCTACTTATTATTAAATTCTTAATTATATGTTAAGAAATATCATTAATTAAACATATTAATCAAAAATATAATATCATTAAACATATTAATAAGGTCAAACATAATAACTCTTTTTAGGATGTGAATGTTGGTGAAGGATGAAAAGTTTTGAATTCGAGTTCAAATTCAATGTTCTCTAGTGAATTCATTAATTTTCTTACTTGAAGGTTAAATATAGAAAGAAATGTTGTAAAGTCAAATAAGTGGGCACTGAATTTGGTGCCCACCCTTGACATTAATCAAAGTTAGCACATCTTGCAAAATGCAAGTTGTGGCTAACTATTGGGAGCCTATATAAAGGCTCCCTCTTCTCCTCAATTTGCATCTCACTTCTCTAAGAGTAATAGAGAGAGAGAAAAATTCTAAGAGAAAAAATAGAGAGTTTTATTTAAATTGTGTTTCTTCTATTTTCAAGAGGGATTATTGTTGTTATCTTCTTGTGATTTAGAGAGAATATTGTAACTCCTATTATTTTTCATAATAGAATTCTTTTATCCTTACCCGTGACTTTTACCTTAATTTGTTTGGGAATTTTCCACGTAAAATCTGGTGTTCTTGTTATTATTTTCAAATTATTAGCTGCGTTCTTACTCAAAATCAGAGCCTACTTGGTAATCCTATTAATATTCTTAGTATGCTCTGTGATTGCAGTATAGACTGATCTTCCACATCAGAAAAGATTTTATTGGGACTGAAGTGAGACTACTGTCCGGAGCAGTATCATATTTCGGGAAAAGAGATATACTGCAAGGAAGAGAAAAATCTAAGGAATTTTTTAGTGCAATCCATTTCGAAAACGGGTGTAAAATCAAAAATTAAGTGAATAGTAACCACGCAAAATTTGTTTTTGCATGTTCCTGTTACAAGAATAGTAATAGTAGCAAAGTACTGTTTACGGGTACTGTTCATAGGATACTATTCATACGTACAGTCACTATTTACGGATACGGGTACTGTTCATACATATCAGAGCCTAGCTGAAAATAAGTGTGATAGTATGAAAGTGCATGTCTAGGAAAAGTTTTGGCTAAGGAAAGACTTGGTATTTAATTGTGTCTATTGTGACCCACTTCTCTTTCCTGGGAACTTACCTGGTGTACTGTTTACGGACTACAGTCACTATTCCAGTATATAGTATTATTCACGTGAAATAGTGGGAGCTAGATTTACTCAACGAAGTTTGTGATAGAAGTAATGGCGGCAAAATTTGAGATTGAGAAATTCAATGGGAGTAATTTCTCACTGTGGAAGTTGAAGATGAAGGTAATATTGAGAAAAGATAATTGCCTTGCGGCTATCAGTGAAAGGCCGGCGGGACTCACAGATGATAAGTGGAATGAAATGGATGGAAATGTTATAGCAAACCTTCATCTGGCATTAACAGATGGGGTATTGTCAAGCATAGAAGAGAAAAAGACAGCAAAAGAGATTTGGGATAATCTCAACAAATTGTACGAGTCAAAATCACTCCACAATAAAATTTTCCTTAAGAGGAAACTGTACACTCTTCGGATGTCAAAATCTACTTCAGTGATAGAGCACGTGAATACTTTGAATACTCTATTTTCTCAGCTTACATCGTTAGGAGTTAAAATAGAGCCAAATGAACATGTTGAACTTCTACTCCAAAGTCTACCTGATTCTTATGATCAACTCATCATCAATTTAACAAATAATATCTCTACGGACAATCTAGTCTTCGATGATGTTGCAGCCGCAGATCTAGAAGAGGAAAGTCGGCGCTAGAACAAGGAGAACAGATTGGCCAGTGTGCAGCAAGCGGAGGCATTAATGATGAGAGGAAGATCAACAAAACGTGGCCCCAGTGGGAGCCACAATCAGGGAAGATCAAAATCGAGGAGTAAGAAGAATATAAAGTGCTACCATTATGGCAAGAAGGGTCACATGAAGAAAGATTGTTGGAATTTAAACAAAAATTTCAGTCCTCAAGGAAATGTAGCAAGCACTTCAAGTGATGGCAATGCTCTATGTTATAAAGCGACGACGACTGATATAGACAGACATAATTTAGCCGATGTCTGGTGTTTTGACTCATGGGCTACCTGGCATATAACCTCTATGAGAGAATGTTTCCATCATTATGAATCTATCTCAGAAGGATCTGTGCACACGATGGATAATCATGCCTTGAAGATCGTCGGTATTGGAACCATCAAGCTGAAGTGTATGATGGGACAATTTGCATTATTCAAAATGTGTGACATGTGGAGGGCTCGCAGAAGAATCTGTTGTCTGAAGAACAACTAGATGATCTTGGGTGTAAGATCAAAACCTAGAATGGGATTAAGAAAATAATCCGAGGTATGCTTGTACTTATGAAAGGTTAGAAGAAGGCTGTAAACTTGTATATACTAATGGGAGAGACTGTGGAGGAAGGGGAAGCATCCGTTGCTTCGAGTAGTTTGAATGACAGATCTGCAATGATGTGGCATTACAAACTTGAGCATATGTCTGAGCAAGGAATGAAAATTCTTGCAGAGAAAAATCTACTTCTAGGACTCACAAAAGTTTCCTTGCCTTTTTATGAGCATTGTGTTACAAGCAAGCAGCACAGGTTGAAATTCAACACATCGGATTCTAGAAGCAAGAAAGTTCTAGAATTAATTTACTCTGATGTATGGCAAGCACCAGTTCCATCCCTGGGAGGAGCGAAGTACTTTGTGTCCTTCATAGATGATTATTCTAGGAGATATTGGGTGTATCCTATCAAAGGGAAGGTAGATGTGTTTTCAGTTTTCAAAGCGCGGGTAGAACTTGAATCTGGGGAAAAGATCAAGTGTTTGAGGACAGATAATGGAGGAGAACATACCAGCAATGAGTTTGCTGAATTTTGTAATCAAGAAGGCATTAAGAGACAATTCACTACAGCATACACTCCTCAACAAAATGGAGTGGCAAAACGGATGAACAAAACCCTATTGGAAAGAACAAGGGCTATGTTAGGAGCTGCAGGTCTAGAAAAAATATTATGGGCAGAAGCAGTCAACACCGCTTGTTATGTGATCAATCGGTCACCATCAACTGCAATTGAGTTGAAAACACCGATGAAGATGTGGATGGGAAAGCCTGTTGATTATTCGAACCTCCATATATTTGGAAGTCCTGTGCACGTGATGTAAAACGCCTAAAAAACTACAAAGTTAGATCCAAAATTCAGAAAATGTATATTTCTGGGTTATGCTGATGGAGTGAAGGGGTATCGCCTATAGGATCCCACTACCCATAAGGTTGTGATCAGCAGGGATGTTATATTTGTAGAAGGGAAGCTGCAAGAGAAAGGTGATAGTAGCAGTTTAAAATAAGGTCCAGAAATTACAATGGTAATGGTAGAAAGAGAGTCTGATTCAAAAGATTCTTCTGAAGCAACAATGGAAATTGAGGAATGAGAACCAGTTGAGAATGAAACTACAGAAGTTTGACGGTCGACTTGTGAAAGAAAAACACCAGCATGGCAGTCTGATTATCTTGTGAAGAGCAATGTCGCATACTATTTTCTAACTGAAAATGGTGAACCATCAAATCTTCATGAGGCGATGGATAGTTCAGATGCATCTCAGTGGATTGCAGCAATGCAGGAAGAAATTTAAGCTCTTCATAAGAATAAGACTTGGGAGCTTGTGCCGTTACCACAAGGAAGAAAGCCTATTGGAAATAAATGGGTTTTCAAGATCAAACGAAATAGTGATGATCAAGTGGAGCAGTATCGTGCAAGACTGATGGTAAAAAGGGTATGCTCAGAAAGAAGGCAATGATTTTAATGAGATATTTTCCCCTGTGGTTTGACTTAATACAGTCCGAGTAGTTCTGGCAATGTGTGCTACTCTTGGCCTACACTTAGAGCAGTTAGATGTGAAAACTGCTTTTCTTCATGGAGATCTTGAAGAAGAAATATATATGCTCCAACTAGAAGGATTTGAAGAACATGGAAAGGAGAACTTGGTTTGCAGGTTGAACAAATCTTTGTACGGTCTTAAACAAGCGTCGATGTGTCGGTATAAGAGATTTGATTCCTTCATTATGAGCCTTGGATACAACAGATTAAATGCAAACCCTTGTGCCTATTTCAAGAGGTTTGGTGATAATGATTTTGTCATTTTGCTGTTGTATGTTGATGACATGTTGGTAACAAGCCCTAATAAAGATCATATTTGAAGGCTTAGTTGGCTAGGGAGTTTGAAATGAAGGACTTGGGACCAGCAAATAAGATTATAGGGATACAAATTCACCGAGACAGAAATAATAGGAAGATTTTGCTTTGTCAAAAGAATTATTTGAGGAAGATCTTGCGACGCTTTAATATGCAAGATTGTAAGCCAATTTCTACCCCACTTTCTATTAATTTCAAGTTATCCTCCAAGATGAGTCCTAGCAGTGAAGCAGAGAGGATAGAGATGTCTCGAGTACCGTATGCATCAGCAGTGGGAAGCCTTATGTTTGCTATGATTTATACAAGACCAGACATTGCACATGCAGTGGGAGTGGTTAGTTGGTACATGGCAAATCCTGGTAGAGAGCATTGGAATATAGTGAAGAGGATCCTAAGATACATTAAGGGTACCTCAGATGTTGCATTGTGTTATGGAGGATCAAACTTTACTGTCAGATGATATGTTGACTCAAATTATGCAGGTGATTTGGACAAAAGCAAATCTACCACAGGTTATGTGTTTATTCTTACTAGCGGAGCGGTAAGCTGGATTTCAAAACTGCAGTCAGTTGTGGCTACGTCAACAACAGAAGCATAATATGTAACAGCTACATAAGCTAGTAAAGAAGCAGTCTGATTGAAAATGACAATGGAAGTACTCATGCACAAACAGGAAAAGATTTTTCTGTTTTGTGACAGTCAGAGTGCCTTGCATCTGGCAAGGAATCCAGCTTTTCATTCAAAGACGAAGCACATTCGAGTTTAGTACCACTTCGTTCGTGAGAAAGTGGAAGAAGGAACTGTAGATATGCAAAAATTTCATACCAAAGACAACCTAGTAGACTTCATGACAAAGGCAGTCAATACTGACAAGTTTGTTTGGTGTCGATTCTCTAGTGACCTGATAGAGACATGAGCAACATAGAGATAGTAAGGAAAAAATAATAGTGTGAAGATTGATTGATCCTCAATCAAATCTTCAAGTGGAAGATTGTTGTAAAGTTAAATAAGTGGGTACCGAATTTTTGACATTAATCAAAGTTTGCACAACTTGCAAAATGCAAGTTGTGGCCAACTATTAGGAGCCTATATAAAGGCTCCCTCTCCTCCTCAATCTGCATCCCACTTCTCTAAGAGTAATAGAGAGAGAGAAAATTCTAAGAGAAAAAATAGAGAGTTATTTAAATTGTGTTTCTTCTATTTTTAAGAGAGATTATTATTATTATCTCCTTGTGATTTAGAGAGAATATTGTAACTCCTATTATTTTTCATAGTGGAATTCTTATATCCTTGCCAGTAGTTTTTACCCTAATTTGTTTGGGAGTTTTCCACGTAAAATCTGGTGTTCTTGTTATTATTTTCAAATTATTAGTTGCGTTCTTGCTCTAATCCGGTCCTAATTTCGTAACAAGAAATTACACTGCACGACATATTCAATTGACTTAAAATTCAACTATATCTTATTGATTCTCAATGTAAGTTAAGTGAGATATACGTTAGATTCAAAACTTATTTATGAGTCGGGCTGAGAGTATCAATTTGTAAAGAAAATTGCAGGTTATATATATATATATATATATATATATATATATATATATATATATATTCATTTAATTTTCAATTTAAATATATTTTACATTTAAACATTTCATAAGTATGCTCTGTACTTGCTTGTAAAGGATCTTGTACATTAGAAATACTGTTCATAATCATACTATTTTCATTTCATATCTACCCTTTGATCCTGTTGGTGTATGGTATCAGAGCCAAGGGGGTAGTATATTGTTGATTTATTATATATGAGAAGACCAGTATTCTACGCCTACGCCTACAAAAAAATAAAAAGAAAAAGATTTAGTTTAAAGAACTTATTGCATGCATTCATAAAAGAATTGAGAAGACAAGTGTGTTGTGCAGTTATTAGAAGTGTATTTCTGCTTTGTAGGTGCATTTGTTTTGTATTATCTGTTTGCTTAGAAATAGGAATAATATTTTTATTTCACTGAACCTAAATAGCTAGGTTGTAAGTCCTAAAGAGATGCAGTAAACTCTATGGGCATAATTTGGGTATAATCGAAAAAAAATGTTATTTTGATTTTCTTTTCAAAAATTTAATACATTATGGATACATTTCTTTGTAGAACTACATCATCAATGTCTACATCTTCCAATTCTAATGAATCTGAAATTAAAATAATTATCAATAGTGAAGAGATCACTATTAAAGATTTTTCAAAGTCCATTGATGATTGGGAAATTCCCAGAGTACAACAAAACCAAATTTATAAATCAAGTAAATTAAACTTTTTCAAATCTGATTTTACAATTAAAACAGAGGAAAGAGATATTCAAATTTCAAAACCATTTGAAATAATACATCTTCTTTCCCAAAAATCTTTACAGCAACATAAAGCTAAAAATTTTAAGTACATTCACATTGGCCTAGTCCAAGTAGGAATCAAACCTCTAACCAGAGAAGGACTAGATACGTCCATTCTCACAGTCCTAAGAGATGCCAGATTCACAAACTTCCATGATTCACTACTCAACTCAGTTGAGTCTAGTCTGAACAGAGGACCTATTTCGTTCGACTGTTACCCAAATATTACTGTTTCATTAAATGATAAAAATATTTTATCAAGTATAATTTTACAAATTAAAACCCATAATTACAAAATGCTTGAAGGATCAGTTCTAGTGGCATTAATGTTT
>CATKHJ010157701.1:0-41465 GCA_949750685.1 Vernicia montana | reverse complement strand
CCCGACACAACCCATTTAACCTGTATAATATTTATAATCTGAAAAATATAATATATTTATTACATAAATTAACTGTACTATTATCCATAAATCAAATTATGATTAAAATTGTAAATTCATTAAAAATTTCATATTTCATATCTTTTTTAAACATTTAAGCAGCATCATCAAATAAATTTAAATAAAATTTTGTTTATTTTTATTTTTTTGTCATTTTATTTTTTTATTAATTTTGTTTCTCTCTTCTAATACAATATAAATGACTATTTTAACCCTTAATATTACTAAAAAAATATACAAGCTATAAATGGGTTGGGTTGGAGTGACACTATCCAACACAACACATGAAATTAAACGGGTTGTAACGGGTTAGTGTGTCAACCCATTACACGATTCGTTTAAGCAGTGTCATAAATGGGTCAACCCGTTTATCGACACGGACCTGCTAAAGCTCAACCCTAACACGAAAATTTTTCGTGTTTGGCGAATCAGGTTAGCGTGTCATGACCCTTTTTGACACCCCTAGCACATCTAGCAACTATTGTTATAGTTCTCAATATATTTGCAATATATTCATCCCTCATGGAATTTACCCATTGTATTATCAATTCCACCAGGTTTTTAATTCAAGTGTGTTTTTGTATGGCTTAGGGTTTGTGGGAATCAGCCAAAATTAACTCTCTCAAAATGACACGTTAATCAAATTGACACATGAATTTTTAATTTTGGTTATATTTAAACCAATTTCCATTAAAAGATTAAAATAATATTTTTTATTATTTTATTCTAAAATTGATTTTTTGTTGTTTTAAACTTATTCAATTGTTAAGAAGCTAAATATAAAAAAAATAATAAATAAATAAATAAAATGAAATACTCATAATTCATCATTGCTTGAATAACAAAAAGAAAAAAATCCAGAAATTTCTTGACAATCCACCTTAAAAAATAGAAAAAAAAAAAGGGCAACAAAATTCCAAAAAATGAAGAAAAATAGTGCTATTGAAATTGAAGGAAAAAATCTTAGAAATTAAAACAAGACAGAAGCTAATACCAACAATTGCTCTATGAAAATTTTAAGGCCTCGTTTGTTTTGAAGGATTTCGTGATGGATTTCACAAAATTCATGAATTGTAACTTTATCTTTTGTTTAATTTAAAAAATTGAGTTACATTACATGAATTTATTAAAATTTATCATATTTCAAAATCTTAAAAAATGAAGGATTTGAAAATTCACATAAGATGTGGATTTTTTATTCCATATATTTTGTTCAAATCTATGAATTTTTAATCAAATTCATAGATTTAAAATTTATCATGACAAACGAGACTAAAAAAAAATAAATAGAAAAAAGAGGAGAAAAAGAAGAAAACGTTTGCCTTGCGAACGACAATGGTGGCAATATTGATTACAATCACCCATTTCTCTCTCTCTTTTTATCTCTTTTAAATGAGGTAGGTTTTGAATTTGCTGAGTTTTTGTTCATGATTCATCGCTTTAAATTTGTGTTTTTCTTTAAATATGATTTTTAGTTTCAAATATTTTTTTTCTCTTTTCAAGATCTCGAAGTTGTATCTTCTTCTTCTTTTTCATATCTGGATTTTTTCTTTAAATATGAGCTTTTTTTGTTTCAAATCTTATTCTTCTTCTCTCTTTTTTTCATATCTCAAAGTTGTATCTTCTTCTTTTTCTTCAAATCTTTTCTCTCTCTCTCTTCATTTGTTTTTCTTTTATGTTTTCTTTTTAATTTATTTCTCTTTTCTTTTATTTGTTTTATTTGAATTTTCTTTTCTTATTTTTGCCAGAGAAATTTTGCATTTCATTGAACAGATAAAGAATCAAGATACAACAAAGATTGTAGCCTACGATGCTGAATTACACTCCAAATTGAAGAGAGAAAACTATTTAACAAAGTTTTAGCTGCCCAATATGCATCTATTGGCTTCCCTACTAACCCAACAAAAACAAAAAGACTGAAATTTAAATTTTAAAAGCATGAACAATAGCTAAGAGGGATTGAATCTCACAAGGGCTTGTTTCAATAAGATCAGAAAATGCTTCTACTAGAGATTTGCAATAAGACTCTATTATTAGCTTCTTGTAGCCAGTAACCACAACATACTTGACTGCTGCTACCATTACCTCTGCTGATAGTGGAGATCTTGTTTTCTTCTTATATGTTTTATTTTAAAGTTATCTATTATCTAAAAATGTAAGTAAAAAATTAATTGTAAACATATATTAAATTAATTAGTTAGTTGAATCATCAAGTCATTAGTCTAGGTCAATTAGTCAATATGTATATAAGTCATTTTATTTTGAATAAAGGTTTAAATTGTCCCATCAACTTTACCTCACGGTCTAATTGAGTCCAAAATGATTTTTTAATCCAATTTAAGACAAAGATTTCATTTTACGTACATATTACCCTTATTTTGAGTTAGGTTCAGCGCGTGTCATCCATGCAGTCAAAGTATAAAAGAAAAATAAAATTTATATATTTTTTAATAAGATTTATAATATTTATATTTTATTATAATGGTAATATACAGTTTTTTGCCATTGTTATATATGATATAAGGAAATTAAAAAAAAAAATTGACTGAAATCGTTTCAGCCATGGACGGCACAGTGCTGCGATGGGCAGCCAACCGCGGCACTGCGCGGCCAAGCTTCACCAGGTGAACCCCAGCCATGATCCGATTTGTGCAGGCAAGGTGTTTCTTGCCGACAATGATCATATTGTCTTGTGCAGGTTTGGGGTGCGAGCGGCTGTGGAGTTTGGCAGAAGCAAGGAAAGAGACGATGGCAATTTATTTTTTTTAAAATTATTTATTTCACAACTCAAGCGCCCACTTGTGGAAATATGATACACGCTCTCATGGAAAGTCAAAATAGGGCTAATTATGTAAAAAAAATTAAAATTTTTGTCTTAAATTGAATTAAAAGGCATTTTGAGTTCAATTAAATCTTGGAGTAAAGTTGAAAGGGCAATTTTAACCTTTATGTTTTATTTTTTCTTTTTTTCCTCTTTGTTGTAATGTATACAATACACTTTTTCGTTTCTTATAAACAGAAAACTCCAAGTACATCTTCTTCTGTTCATTCCATCTAGGGGATTGAGATAAGGGAACCCTCTTTCTCCTTATCTCTTTTTTTTGGTATCTAATAATTTGTCTTTCTTAATTGTTAATGCTGTGTATGGAGGCCGATTACAGGGTGTTAAACTCACTCCAAAAAGTTCAAATTTAACTCATTTACTCTTCGCCGATGATACGGTTTTATTGGGTAAAGCAACCTTGGAGGAAGCTTGTCAATTCCAAATAATTTTGAAGCTATATGAGGAAGCAACGGGGCAAAAAGTTAATTTAGAAAAGTCCTCCATATTATTAAGTCAAAATACTCCAAATGATCGAAGGCAACTTGTTTTGGACCATCTGCATATAAGAGAAATGAGTGGATCCGAAAAATACCTTGGATTGCCCACTCAATGGGGGAGGTCAAAATCACAGGCTCTTTCTTTCCTAGTTGACAAGGTTGAGCAGCGAGCGCAATACTGGAAACAAAAACTTCTTTCTATTGGGGGGGGGGGGGGGGGGGGGTACTCACTTCTATTCCAATTTACATTCTATCTTGTTTTAGAGTATCATTAGGTGTTTGCAAAAAATTGGATCAAACTTTATCAAAATTTTGGTGGGGTAAAACCACACAAGGGAAGGGCATTATCTTTGAAAAATGGAATAGCCTCACCAAATCAAAAAAGAAAGGTGGAATGGGGTTTAGAAGTTTCAACTGGTTTAATTTGGCTCTTGTGGCAAAACAAGCATGGCGGCTTCTTTCCAATCCCAATTGTTTATGGGCTAGATTGGTGAAGAGTTTATGCTTCTCCCAAACTGATTTTTGGCATGCCAAATTGGGTAACAAAGGCTTTTAGAGCTGGTTTAGTCTTCTTGAAGCTAGGGAATTGCTCAAATAAGAAGCATATATGGATATGGGCAATGTGGCCAACACTCTATTTTGGAATGATTCTTGGGTTCCAACTCTGCCTGGGGGGGGGGGGGGGGGGGAGGGGAGGAAATTATGATGGAAGCGGTACTCACTTCTATTCCAATTTACATTCTATCTTGTTTTAGAGTATCATTGGGTGTTTGCAAAAAATTGGATCAAACTTTATCAAAATTTTGGTGGGGTAAAACCACACAAGGGAAGGGCATTATCTTTGAAAATTGGAATAGCCTCACCAAATCAAAAAAGAAAGGTGGAATGGGGTTTAGAAGTTTCAACTGGTTTTATTTGGCTCTTGTGGCAAAACAAGCATGGCGGCTTCTTTCCAATCCCAATTGTTTATGGGCTAGATTGGTGAAGAGTTTATACTTCCCCCAAACTGATTTTTGGCATGCCAAATTGGGTAACAAAGGCTTTTAGAGCTGGTTTAGTCTTCTTGAAGCTAGGGAATTGCTCAAATAAGAAGCACATATGGATATGGGCAATGGGACCAACACTCTATTTTGGAATGATTCTTGGGTTCCAACTCTGCCTAATTTCAAAATTTCTACTTTGCAACCGAGGGATGATTGTTCTTTTAGAGTCTCTGATTGGATCAAATATAATGGAGAATAGGATATTATCAAACTCATAAGTGTATTGAACCCTGTAGAAGTGAGAGCCGTTATGCAGGTTCCTATTGGGTCCCCTACTGTCCAAGATAAATGGACTTGGCATTTTGATAGACAAGGGAAGTTCTCTGTGAAAAATACCTATCAATTTCTTCATGAAAAAGCATAAAAAGAGGCTGTTAGAAACAGACCTTCTTCATCCCTTTCGATTCCTGATAAATTGTGGAAACACTTATGAAAGCTCAAAATTCCCAAGAAAATCAGTGTATTCCTTTGGCGAGCTTTCAAGAACAATCTTCCTACAAAGGAGAATTTATTGAAAAGAAAGATTGTGAATGACTCAACCTGTGATTTTTGTCACAAAGAACTTGAAACTACTGAACATTTGCTTTTAATTTGTGACCATGCACGTGCTACTTGGGCTGGTAGCAGTTTATGTATTATGCTTATTGTTCATAATATTTCATCTTTTGCAGTTTGGAGCTATAATATTTTGGAAAAAATGCATCAAGAAGAGCTGTAGTTCACTGGACTTTTCTGGTTTGGCAAATTTGGAAGCAACGTAATCAAAGGATATTTAAAAGAAGAACCCCTGATCCTATACTGGCCATTCAAAATGCATCTCTGCAATTTTGGGAATTTTGTTCCGTTTGGGGTCCTCAAGTTTCTGCAGGTGCTACGGTGGGAGTGTACGTACACATGGACATGCGATGGAATCCACCACAACCAGGAAAATACAAAATCAATGTGGATGCCTCCTTCGACTATTTAACAGAAGATGCAACTGTGGCAATCATCTGTCGTTCTTTCGATGGAAAGATGATTGATGGAACTGTATCTAGGATTTCATCCTTGTCTCCCATTACAGCTGAGGTAGAAGCTTTAAGAGTTGATTTTGTTTTTGCTCTTAGCAGAGGTTGGCTCGATTGTATTTTTGAATCTGATTGTAAAACTGTGGTTGATTCGTGTAACAGTACAGACAATATTTTACTATGGGAGATCCATGCTCCTATTGTTGCTATTAGAGAGTTTGAAAATATTTTTAGGAGCTGTGTAATAGGATGGATTAGTAGATCAGCCAACCAAGTAGCTGATTGGTTGGCCACTCAAAAATTACTGGAGAGTTTGCCCTTAAATTAGGTGTCTGAGAAGCCTTTTAGGCTAGTCCAATTATTGTACCAGGACTTAGTTCATTTTGCTTTGACGTAATGAAGGTTATTTCTTCAGTGCCAAAAAAAAAAAAAAAGTACATCTTCTTTTATACTTTCTCATTAATGATTCAAGAGAGCATTGCTTCAGGGTTTTTTCCTTTTATTTAAAGAACATCAGTATTTTTTTTCTTTTTTTTCATTTTTCCTTTTTCATTTCAAAATTAAAAATTTTTATTATTTAAAGTTATCAAAAATGATATTTTATTCTTTTTTAACAAAAATTAGATTTATAGAGCCAAAAATAAAAGTTCATGTGTCAATTTGAGACATATAGTTAATTTTAGGTCTAATTCGACTTCTAAAAAAACATAAAGACTAAATTGAATTTTAAATCCTTTTTATATATATTGACTGGCATTGCTTTATGGGTAACTATAATAGATTGTTTGATATAAATGTATTTTATAAAATTTATTATTTTATATTTATGAAAATAAAATATTCATTTCATTCTTATGAATTTAATTTATAAAATTTAATATAATTAAATTAATTTCATCATTTGCATATTTTATATTTCAAATGTTTTTTTTCAAAATGTATTAACATATATATGGACATGAAAGAGATGTATACACACTTTAAAATCATGTCAATTTTAAAGAAACACGCTAATTTTTATATCTCACACACGCATTACATTATCGATATGGAAAGCTGAAATTTCAGCCCACTTTTCCTTAGTCCATTCACTGAAAAATGGACTCTTATGAATGAAATACGTACACACCACACATACAATACACATGTATATATTTTTTTTCAAAATGTATAAATACATATAGATATAGAAAAAAGACACTAGACACTTTAAAATTATAATAATTTAAAAAAGGCACGTTAATTTTTATATCCTACATATACACTACACTACCAATGTGAGACGCGAAACTTTTAATTTTGTGCGGATGTTAAATGAAAATCAAATATTTTTTTTAATAACTCAATAATTTGAGTATTGTAATTCAGAAAGTTAAAATTTTAAATTTTGGCCATTTCAATAAAATATGGGACTAAAGATTTAATTACTATTTAAAGAGACATGTTTATGTTTGCTTGTAGTATGACGTAAGTACATTAGTTTGTATTGTAAGTTTTGTTTTATGGACATTCTGATCCGACCCGATTATGTGGCTCCTTATCTATAACGGATTACTGTAATCCAATAAAAAATCTAAATGAAGATTTGTCTACAGAACACACACACTCAACTTCTCCGCTTTCAAGGTTTTTTTGGCTCTTTCCTTGTAAATTTCCAGTTCCAGGTACTTTCTAAATTTCTCTCTTCCTCTCAATAATTCTGTTGCAAAATGGATAATCCATGAGCTCTAAACACCACCAGAACCATTAACTATGACACTGTTTTCCATTGAGTTTATTCCTTATAGCATCCCCTTCACCACCCGACAACTTAAACCCACTTCAAATTCACTTCCTAGCACTGTAGTTAGCTGCTTAAATCCTAAGCTGAATGATTCTAACAACCTCAGAAACCCACCAAAGGTCAGAGTTTCTGCTGAAACAAGACCAACCCATGTCTTATCTTTTGATTTCAAAGAAATTCATCTTATGAAACTGCTTAATAGGTCTTGTAAGGCTGGCAAGTATAATGAATCACTCTACTTTCTTGAATGTATGGTTGATAAAGGATATAAACCTGATGTTATTATGTGCACCAAGCTTATTAAAGGGTTTTTCAATTCAAGAAAAATAGAGAAGGCTACTAGAGTTATGGAAATTTTGGAAAGATATGGTAAACCTGATGTTTTTGCTTATAATGCATTGATTAGTGGGTTTTGTAAGGCTAATCAGATTAAAAATGCTAATAAAGTTCTTGATAGGATGAAAAGCAGGGGATTTTCGCCTGATGTTGTTACATATAATATAATGATTGGGAGTTTTTGTAGTAGGGGAAAACTTGATATGGCTTTCAAGGTTTTTGAAGAATTATTGAAAGACAATTGCAACCCAACTGTGATTACCTACACGATTTTGATAGAGGCAACCATTCTTGATGGTGGGATTGATGAAGCTATGAAGCTTTTAGATGAGATGTTATCAAGAGGGCTTGAACCTGATACTTTTACTTATAATGCAATAATTAGAGGGATGTGCAAAGAAGGTGTGGTGAATAGAGCTTTTGAGCTTGTTAGAAGCTTGAGTTCAAGGGGTTGTAAGCCAGATGTAATAACATATAATATACTGCTAAGAGCACTTTTGAATCAGGGGAAATGGACTGAAGGAGAGAAATTAATGAGTGAAATGATTTCAAGAGGTTGTAACCCTAACGTTGTTACTCACAGCATTTTGATTGGCACACTGTGCCGTGATGGCAAAACTGAGGAAGCAGTGAACTTATTGAAGTCTATGAAAGAAAAAAGTTTGAAACCTGATGCTTATTGTTATGATCCATTAATTGCTGCTTTCTGCAGAGAGGGGAGATTAGATTTAGCAATTGAATTCTTGGATTATATGATCTCTGATGGTTGCTTGCCAGATATTGTGAACTATAATACAATAATGGCCGGTTTGTGCAAGACAGGAAATGCTGATCATGCTTTGGAAGTCTTTGAGAAATTAGATGATGTCGGTTGTCCTCCAAATGTGAGTTCTTACAATACAATGTTCAGTGCATTGTGGAGTTGTGGAGATAGACATAGAGCATTGGGAATGATATTGGAGATGCTTAACCAAGGAATTGATCCAGATGAGATTACTTATAATTCACTCATTTCATGTTTGTGCAGAGATGGCATGGTGGATGAAGCTATTGGGCTGTTGATAGACATGGAAAGTGGTAGGTTCCAGCCTAATGTTGTTAGCTATAACATTATTCTTCTTGGTTTGTGTAAAGCACAGAGAGTCAATGATGCCATTGAAGTGCTAACAGCAATCATTGAAAAGGGATGCCAGCCAAATGAAACAACTTACACCTTGTTGATTGAAGGTGTTGGCTTTACCGGATTACGAGCTGAAGCTATGGAGTTGGCTAATTCCCTTCATAGTATGAATGCTATTTCTGAATATTCATTCAAACGTCTAAACAGGACCTTCCCTTTGCTTGATCTTTACAAAGACTTAACTTTTTCAGATGCTAAAAAATAGTCCATGTTGTTCTGCCTTTGTGGTTTTTTGATGTTTGAGATCACCAAATAGTTCTAAATCTGGTATAGTCCTGTTCTTTGCATGGCTTAAAGGAACAAAAGGGTGTAAAGAATTCATGTTATATTGATATCTGGACTAGTTTTGAGGGGAAAATGATTTTTGTGACAGGTACGTTAAGAGCATAAACACTGGATTGCATAATCGGAGAAGCAACCTGTCAGGTTCAGCAATAGTTTGAAGTGATCTTCCATTTCTCTGCTAGAAATGGTCATGCATCTCGTTCATTTTCAATAATATGGTGAGAGAAGATTCATGTCTCTGCAAAACATGGGAGAACGACAGCGTTGTACACGACAATGTGATTTTTATTCTTTTCCTTCATGTATTAACCAGAGAGTTTACAGATTGTTTTGGTACGAGGCTTCTGCATCTGTACTTTTTTTTTTTTTTTTTATCTTGTAACAGTTTTTTCTTTTCCTTTTTATCATGCCATCAGAAGGAGCTGACTCTGTAGATTACTGATCCTTTTTTAATCTTGTTCAAAGGGTGTTCCCTTTTTTATTTGATAAATATTTGGAATTGAAGGTTGATTCTCTGAACCTAATGCCATGAAAAAAACCTCTATCTGGAAATTTCAATTAATTCCTTATCATGCAAACGAAAGTAGCTTGAGGTTATGGGTTATTAGTTTACACAAATGCAGTTAAGTGATCATATTGCATAACGTGACGAAGGGAAACAAGATGATGAAAAACTCTCCTGCAGTCCCTGAGAACTGTCAGCTGTCTTTTTCGTTTTTCTATGAGAAGGCAAACTTTCCTTTTAACTTGATCATTAGGAAAATGCAGGGAAAAAAAAAATCCAGTGCAAATCAGACAAACTAGAGATGATTTGGGATTGCGTGCTGAAAAGTTAATAATTTCTTTTTGTTAAATTTGCAGTTTCCTATTCCAGACAAAGTTGGAGTAGAGTAGCCCAAGGATGTGTATTTTTCAGTTTGCAAACATTAAAAACCGAACAAAGTCAACTGGGCAAGGCAAACTTCAGCTCTCTGTGCAAAAAAAAAAAAAAAAAAAAAAGAGGCAAACTTCAGCTCTATAACTTTCCAATGCACTTCAAACAAGCTCTACGAGTAGATTAGACAAATCAGACAAACTCGAGATGATTTGGGATTGCGTGCTGAAAAGTTAATAATTTCTTTTTGTCAAATTTGCAGTTTCCTATTCCAGACAAAGTTGGAGTAGAGTAGCCCAAGGATGTGTGTTTTTCAGTTTGCAAACATTAAAAACCAACAAAGTCAACTGGGCAAGGCAAACTTCAGCTCTATAACTTTCCAAGGCACTTCAAACAAGTTCTACGAGTAGAAAATCATGACCCAAAGGTCAATGAGGAAAGAAAAGCTACATTCATTCATCAAAGGACGATAGTATAGCCAAGCTCAAAGAATCTCTTGCATACACTCAGTTAATCCAATAAGGTTTGATCTTTAAGAACCTTTTTGTTTATCAACTTCTGACGCAATTCATTAGCCTCTTCTGTCATACCAGCATCTGCCAGACCTTTAATTAGAGTAGAATAAATCCCCTCATCTGGCTTGTATCGACTTGAAATCATCATTTCTAGTACTTGTATTGCAATATCCAGCTTCTTATTTTCACACAATCCATCAATCACCAATTTGTAAGCACTACTATTGATCTTGTGCTCTCTCTTTCCCATTTCCCTCAGTATCTTCACAGCATCCTCAACTTGATTTGCTGAGCAAAACCCCCAAACCAACGAACGATGGGTAATGCCATCAGGATTGATCCCATTTTCTATCATTTGATTGTATAATCTCATTGCTTTATCCATATAGCCCCGTCTAGTCAATCCATCAATCACAATATTATAAGTAATCAACCCAGGAGAACAGCTGCTAAGGCTTAAAAGGCTGAGCAATTGAAGAGCCTCATCCACCATCCCTTCTTTGCATAGTGCACCAAGGAGAGTATTATAAGTGACAATGTCAGGCAAACAGTTTTCATAAACCATTTGATGAAAAAAGTTGATGGCGCGATCGACAAGTCCAGACTTACACAACCCATTAATCAGTGTGTTGTAGGTAACTACAGTTGGAAGATGAGAAGTTTCTTTCATAATTGCAAGGATCTCATCTACTTCATCCCATAACCCAGAACTACAGAGAGAATGGAGAAGTGTATTGTAAGTCACAGCATTGGGTTCCATTCCATGAGACAGAATGTTATAAATGATCAATGCTGCATCTTCATACTTACCCTGTTTACAATTAAAATTAACCAATGAATTGTAGGTAACAAGATCAGGATAACAGCCCTCAATTGCCATATCCTCCAATACTTCAATAGCCCGGACAGTTCCACAATGCTTGCATACTAGCTCAATGAGAATGGTGTAGGTTATCAGAAATGGAGGGCATCCCTGCCTTAATTGCTCCTTCCAAAATTGTACAGCTTGATCAAAATTTCCATTGTCAAACATACTACGAATTATTGTATTATAAGTGATTACATCTGGAGGGCAACCACTCAAGCTCATATCTTCCAGGAGATCAATGGCAGATCTTAATTCTCCTCTCTTACATAAACCTCCAACCATCATGTTGTAGGTAATAACATCTGGAACCCCACCAGACATGATCATGATTTTAAGAATCCTGGCAGCTTTATCAATCTGTTCAATGTTGATAAGGCCCCTGATTAAGTTTGTGCAACAAACAAAATGGGGAATTTGGCTTTTACGTGCCATAATATCTATGAGCCTCGACGCATCCATGAGCCTCCCCTTGTTGCACAGATGTTGAAGGATTTCATTGTTGGTCTCTTCATCATTTTCAACAAACGGACCATCGATAGACGATATTGGAGATCTGTGACTGTTCCTACTCATTTGTTCCCTGAATTTTCTCCCTACACCCAATATATGAGTTTCAGAGCTCCATTCATCTTGATCATTTTCATCAACTCTATCAATGCAAACACTTTTTTGCATTCCACTGCATTGAAAAGAAAACAAATTTCTTCCTGACTGCAGATCTCCTGTCCATTGTAAACATGACTGATTTCTGTGAATGCACTTCATTGAATAATTCAGATCAAAGACTGATGCTTTCACCACTGAACAACTGGGCCCAGCTTGTTTAAAGCACAAATGTGAGCCATGAAAACAACGGATTTCTAGTATAGAGTTCTGAGGGGAAACTGTAAAACTCATTTTGTCCGGCCCACTTAAATATAATAATCTCTGATCTTAGAAGGACATAAATACCATAAAAGTTCAATAACTAGCTCCTTCCCAAAATCCAATGTACATGACTGTCAAACAGAATAAGCATTGGTTTCTCAGAGGAAAGGGCAAATCAAATTTGCTACTTTCTCCACTTCACCTCCAAACAAAAGCTTTTTTCAACTTTCTCTGATTTTCTCCACTTAAATCAGCACAACTGTGAAAATTAACGACAACAACATCAAATCAAGAATCTCAAGAAACAAATAAATAAATAAAAGAAGAAAGACATAACGTGAAGAGTAAAAAAAAAAAAAAGAATAGCACATTAGATGTAGTTGAAGTACCTCAGAAAGAAAAACTAAACAGGGGAAACCAGAAGGGGGGCAGAATGAAAAGTTATTCTACTCCTGTAACAAAACATTAGAAAGTTATTTCACAAGATTGCAACCATAACCATCAGTTTTTCATATATGAAAACCGAAAAGACTAACAGCAAAATTAAGTTCTGGGGGAAAAATTTGTACTTAACTTACAGTTGAACACAAGCAAACAAAGCAATATATGCACACATAAAACTCAGCCCAACTCATGATAACCATTTCTTAGCACATAATAACAAAGTGAAAAACTTTCACATCACAGATTCAAGAGTAGATAATTTCCACGATAAAAATTCTCTCAACTCGTTGGACTCTTTCAAATTCTGAAATCCAGTTCACCAAATGCAAACCAGAATCATAAACCCTTTACAAATAAAATTATATTAAAGGCCATACAGAAGCAAATATAAAAAATAAAAATAAAAAAAAGGGAAGAAAAAACAGGGCAAAATAGTTCAGCACCCAGAGTAAGCGGAGTCCAGCCAAAAAAGAAAAGGGAGAGCCACAGCCACCAAAACTCAATAAATTCAAGAACCCAGTTGAGAATATTAGCATGGAAAACAATAAAGCTTCAAATTTAACATAACTCAGCACATACAAATCCAGAGCAAATGTTCCTGTTTGGCATTCATATTGTAAATTTCAGTTAATATCCACAAAATTGGAGAAAAATGAAAATAGCAAAGCCTTTGAAAAAAGAAAGAGGAAAACGGCATATAATGATAATTCAATTCAAAGTAAATAATTAAATACCTCTGTTTGCTTTGTTTTGTACGGTTTAACAGGGAGAGAGGCTTTGTTCATTTTGTTGATGATGGCGGTTCAATGAATTGATGTTAATAACTAGGGTAATATAAGTTAACGGAATTGCAACCAGGTGCTTTCTCTAAAAATAATTCTCAGATTGGTCCCTCGAAAATCAAAATAATCGAGTTTGTGAAAAATGCATCTGAATCCTTAAAGTTTGACATAATTATATGCCATGATATAGTCGACGACAGTCGTTATCTGCTGACACTGACCCTGACGACATGTCGCTTATTGTAGACGAGAAGAAATCGCATAGCCCTAAATCCCAAATACGCTCCTCGAATGACGATTGACGAGTAGGTTTAAAGCTCAATTCGAGTGAATTTGTTCTTATATTTAGAGAGTAGGTCGTTTCTAATTAATGGCTTTTTTTAGCATGAGTTTGTATATGTATTTATTTTTAGACTATATTTTAGTGTACAAATTAATGATTTATATACACATTGTTCCGTCATAATATTAATATCATTCTATATTTATATGAAATTTATAAATTTTATGAAATTAATTTAAAATTTTATATTTTCATATTTGATATAAATTAAAATATTTATTTTTGGCCTATGAATAAAATTTTATGAAATTTAACATGTATAAATTAAATTTTATTATCTTATTGTTGCAAAAAAAATTATATTTTATTATTTATAAATTATATTTTGTTTTACATTCATTTAAATTAAATTTATAATTATTTAAGATTATTTATAAAAAAATAATAAAGCTTAAATTATTATTTGAGTTTGATTTATTTAATTAATGAATTAGTTGGATTGAATAGTGAACTAAATTGCAATATATGCTCAAATAGTTTGGGTTATTTTATTATAATCTTAATCTTGTGAATTCTTAAAATACAACTTATTCTCATGTACGTTAATACATTTTCTATATATATTTAGCATAAAGCCATAATTATTATTTTTTATTTGATCCAATAATTATATTTTAATCAATAAAGTGTTTATTATTGAATTGCATTTATTAACTCAACTGATTATTAAGGGCTTAAGGCTATCAATTATGTTAAACCTATTAACCAAGAAATTGATGGAAAACAATAAGTACAAATACTAACCTTTTGAAAGATAAGATTTTTTTTTTTTTTCATAATTATGTGACTTATTAATCAAATGTATGACTCATTTGGTTTAAATTAAAAAAAATCAACTAAAAATATTAAAAAACACTAAAAATTCATGAATTCTTATGTGTTTTAAACTAAAAATTATATAATGATAATCGATAAAATTTATAAGTTAATAAATAATCTCAATTATATAAAATTCAACACAATAGAAACAGGGGCGGTTCAAAATTTTGGGAGACGTTAGACGAAATTATAAAATGAGATATTTAAAATGAAAAAATACAATGTAAATAAATAAGTTCAAATTAAAACATTTTTTTTATAAGCAATCTTTAATTTTATTAATATTAGAGTAAAAATTAAATTATAAACAAAAATTATACGCTTATAAGTTATAAAAAATATAAAATAAAAAAAAAATAATAGAATAACATATTATAAAATGAGTAATAACTCTGAATAAAATCAAAAACTAAAGATATGATAATAAAAATGTAGTTAATTAAGAAAAACTAATAAAATTAATTAGAATGCAATTATTATTAGTGTTAGACTATAGATTACTATTATTTTTTATTTTAAATTTCAATTTTGTAAACTAATTTTTAATATGTTCTTATTTTATAATTTTTTTATTAAGTTATATTTCTAAAATTTTAGATTTTTTTCTATTTTATTTTATAAAAATATTTAGCTAGATGTTCCTATGTATATATATATAAATTTTCATATTGTTATTTTAGTCGTCTTAACACTTAATAGTTACTAAATAGAAGTAATTTTTTTTTATGAAAAAAGATAAACAATAACATTCATAATTAATTAAATTTAAATGTTGTGATTTATAATTATGCCTCCCTTTTAATATATTTTTTTCTTTTTTTTAGACAATTATTCATTAGTTCTAAACACAATTTTTTAATTATTTAAAAAAACAATTTAAATTAAATATCAGCATTAATTAATTTATTAAAAAAGTAAAAAACCCTGAATTTGTGAAAGTGCCTTTTTCACATTCCCTCCGTATGTGTATTTCACTATTTCCTGAGAATCTCTCTCTTCTTCTTTTTGCCGTTTCTCTTCCATTTACTTACTCATCACTGCTCTATTCACTACTTATAAACACAAACAAAACCATCAATCTAATAAAAACTCTAAATCTTCTTTAATTACATCAGTAATCCATCTATTTTATCTATAGATTGCTCAATCATCCAATATCCAAGAGCCAAGGATGATGCAGCAAGGCGGCTCCGGGGCCGATTTGGCTCAGCTTCAGTCCACCATGCAGGCCATCGAGCTAGCTTGCTCTTCCATTCAGGTTGCTTAATAATTCTTATTTCTTACTTAATACAAAAAGATTTAACTAAATCGTATTTAATTTCATGTTAATTTGATTAGTTACTGATTGTAAACTTATATAGCAGATGCATATGAATCCGGCAGCCGCTGAGGCAACTATTCTGTCGCTAAATCTGTCGCCTCAGCCATACAAGGCTTGCCAGTTCATTCTTGGTACGTTTGTGGAAATGCATTCAGTTGCTGATTTTTGGATGTATGATTAATTTTGTTTTGGTTTTGAAAATTAGTAAAAGTTTGATTAATGTATATCAGAGAATTCTCAAGTTGCAAATGCGAGGTTTCAAGCTGCTGCAGCAATTCGAGACGCTGCTATTAGGGAATGGGGTTTTCTTTCAGCTGATGACAAGAAAAGTTTGATAAGGTACTTCTACGACAGTTTAAAAAATGTTCACTGTTGTGTATCGCCTTCTACTATTGTTTATTGATTGGCATTTTGCCTGCAGTTTTTGTCTCTGCTATGTTATGCAACATGCTAGTTCGCCTGAAGGATATGTCCAAGCAAAGGTTTCTTCTGTGGCTGCTCAATTGATCAAAAGAGGCTGGTAAGTTGCAGATATTTTCATCTTTAATAAGCGAAGACAATGTATAAAAATATGTAGTGTTGCTTCAACTGCTAATGGTGGTTTTGTACTTGTGGCATTGATACTTCGTCTTTCATGTCACAGACGATGTGTCCTGGATATAGCGTGGGACATCATGTGGAATCCTATGCTTTGTGCATACTGTGGTTTCTATTCCCTTGACTGTAACTTGTCTGTGATATGACTTACTTGATGGTACATCGTGATATGACTGCTTGATGGTACATGGAGATAGGTGATCCCCTGGATGATATTACACAACATGCTAAGGATCAGCTCCATATTTTTTTTTCCTGTGGGCAACTTTATAATAAATCCTTTGTTATGTATTTTGAACAAATCATGGTGCTAATAGGTGTTTCACTCTTGTGAATTTCTTGTATATCTTCAACATGAGCTTGTTGTATTACTGCAGGCATTGGAAATTTGGTCTGAATTAGTACTACATATCTGTAACTCTGTATGTTTTGTTTCACTTAACCGCACTCTTGTCATCTGTTGGTCGTAAGCAATTTTGTGAAACATTTTGCATTCTGAGTGTTGCATAATGGAATGCTTATTAAGGGTCTTATCATAATTCATGCGTCTGAAATTTTGCCAATCCTTGTAGCTTGTCATAAAGTTTTGAGTAACTTTGAGGTCACAATTGCATAGGTTTTCAATTTTACAGCTGGAGAAATTGATGACTTCTATTTTTTTTTTCTTTGCTGGACAAGTTGATAACTTGCTTGGAAATGTTTTGTATGTAGGCTTGATTTTACAGCTGTTGAGAAGGAGACATTTTTTTATCAGGTATAAATGCAGTATTTGGTGCCCTTCTTACTCATCTTTCTCAATTGTCTTTTCTTAATTTTACACACACAGCAACAGTGCATACACATGTCTTAGTAATTTTTGGCAGATTTTTTAAAGTCACACTCAGGGCCTATAATCTGAGTGGAAGAGTTGTTTCTCCTTCCTTCCCTTTGTGCTAATGAGGATTTTATTTTATTTTATTTTTTGAATTAATACACTTTTTTCTCTGTTTTTTATGTGAATATGATATTCTCTCTGGTTTTTAGTTTTCTTTGTATTGATGCACTCTTCTTTTTTCTGATGTTATATGAATATGATCCAAGCTTGCTTGTTGTGTAACAGCAGATGAGAAATTTTACCCACCCTCCTCATGGACTTTCCCTACCAATTAAACTCTCTTCCTTTTACCCCTGTTACTATTCACAGCTAAGAGATACTTCCTGCTATCTCAAAGGATTTTGCTATTTCCTAGATGCTTTTCTCATTTCCTGTTTGCCTCATGGACTCATCCTGGAAAGCTCACTCATCCATTTCTAAGCAAACCAAGTTGCAACACCAAATCCAAATCCCAGCTCAGATCCTGTCATTCCCAAAAGCCAAGTTTCCATTTCCAAGCTCACTGATTCATCCATTGCCTCCTCCTTTTTTTAGTGTTGAGATCTGTTTTGGGCCTCTTAGCTGCTCAAACATACAAATATATAAGGATGCATATTGGCATGCATTTGGCTTGTCTGACAATTTCATGGCTACAGGTAAACCAGGCTATTCTTGGCATTCATGGTGTAGATGTGCAGTTCTCTGGAATCAATTTCCTAGAATCCTTGGTACATGTCGCTTTTATAAGTTACTGAATTTATGAGCTTAATAGTTTTGACTAGGTCTTGCTTTATCTTTTTACATGTACCAGAATCTAGAACTTAGAGTTCCTTCTTTGCAGGTATCTGAATTCTCACCTTCTACTTCTAGTGCCATGGGCCTTCCCAGGGAATTTCATGAGCAATGCCGGATGTTGTTAGAGCGTGACTATCTGAAGGTTTGTCAGTTCTGTTTACTTCTATGTTTCTATTTATTAAATTTGGTAGTTGCCTTGATAGATATTGTTTGTACATGGAATGCCTTTTACCTTCCTGTCCCATATCCTTTTACCTTCCTGTCCCATTTTTTCTTATAATTATTTTGCTTCTATTTGAAATATAGACATTCTACTGTTGGGCACGAGATGCTGCTGTAGGTGTCACAAACAGAATAACTGAATCTGATACTGAGGTACCAGAGGTCAAGGTTTGCACTGCTGCTCTGCGTCTCATGCTTCAAATCCTGAACTGGGATTTCAGGTGCAATTCCTCTGGCACAAAAACTAGGATAGATGTTTTTTCAACTGGAGTTAGAGTGGACAGTTCATCAAAGAGGTCTGAGTGTACATTAGTGCAGGTAACAAATTTCTTATTTTTTTTTTTCTTGATTGTTTGTGCAAGGTTTATTGGTGTGTGGATTATTAAAAGACTAAATTCAAGATTTCTTTCTTTGGTATGTTTAAGTTTTGAGAGTGCCTACTCATACAAAAGTGTCCAAGATTAGGACTGTATATGGATTATCCATCCCAGGATACGATTTAAACTGGACCAACATTTTAGGGGTTTTTAAGATTCTGCATATATACAGAATTGAGATGACGATACTAAGGGGTGTTAAGTGTGTGGTAATGTCATGGTAATGGGTAATAGTAATCCATTTTTGCTCTACTTCCCTCAGAATATCACATACTTTAGAGATTTCAAAAAAAAAACAAAAACAAAAAAACACTTGAACAACCAGCCAATTTTAATTGCATACTCTTTCATATACCACTGCTTGAAGCAATGGATTAGCATAGTTTGAATTTTGAACTCCACATATTTTAGCTGTGCACGTTTTTGTTTATTGACTATTCCTAGTACTTGTAGCCCGGTCCTGCGTGGCGTGATGTTTTAATTTCAAGCGGACATGTTGGATGGCTCTTGGGCTTATATTCAGCACTGAGAGGGAAGTTTTCATCTGGAGGTTACTGGCTTGACTGTCCTATTGCGGTCTCTGCTCGGAAGCTTATTGTACAGTTCTGCTCCTTGACAGGAACCATATTTCTTTCTGGTAAGTTTTCCTCTACTACATTTACCATGTGTCTCAAATAATTGATTGTCTCTAATTATCTGTTCATTGCTCGATTGGTTTACTTGATAACTGTGAGTTGATAATGCAATACATGGCGCGATTATTTGTAAATGATTGCAACTACCTGTGTCTATTGATTAATTACTGTTCTTATCAAAATACTTGTTGCTCAATTTTTACAGATAAAAATTTAGAAGCATGAGTCTTGCCATTTCCCCTGCCCCTCTGCCTCCTCCCCTGTCCCCCTCCCTCTGAATAAAATCTACATTATGGTTTCAACTAATTTAGACCTACCATAGTCTATGCTTCCCATACCTGCTGGGGGCAAGGACCAAAGAATGGTAGCCTTCCGTTTAAAAATAGCTTCTGTTTCATGAGCAACAAATATATGCATGTTGAGATGGAGCAGTTTCATTCCGGCTTTAAATTTTTTGAATATATTTTCCCCTTTGCTTGGCACAAAATCAATTGCCTTGTCTTAATTGGCCCTGACATTGTTTGCACTTTTCAAAACCAAAGGTTGAATTGATTTAAACAAAAAGTTGATAATTTTTTTTGTGTACCCTTATAAGTTCTGAAAATAAAATAGTAGAGTTGCATAACTAGTCAGATAAATTCACTTCACAAAATTTCATGGTGAGTTCAAATAGTTTTTCAATGTTCCTTGATCTGAAATTGTGATTATCTACTTACTTTGAGGTAATGCTAGGAAATTTTTATTCATTCTCCCAGCCCCTCTTTCCTGAAGTATTTGGTAGTTGATTTGTTTCAAATACTAGCATCAAGTCATTGACTGCTTGGTGATATCTATAAATGGAATTGCCTCTCTATTTAAAATTCTCCTTGTTTTCTTTCTAGTTACTTTATCAATGAAAGATTTGTTTAATGATCTAGATAATACACAAATGCAAGAACACCATTTGCTACAACTGCTTTCTGGGATAATACAGTGGATTGATCCTCCTGATGTTGTTTCACAAGCAATTGAATGTGGGAAGAGTGAAAGGTCAGATCCCTTTATATTACCCTCGTTTTACAATTAGTTGTTATACTTCCTGTGAAGCCTCAAAATCATCCTGGTTTTTTATTCAGTGAGATGCTTGATGGCTGCCGTGCATTGTTATCTATGGCAACTGTAACAACCCCCCTTGTGTTTGACCAACTCTTAAAATCCATAAGGTCAGTCAGAGAGTCTATTTTTGCACATTCATGTTTTTATTTATCCTGTCCACATTGCATATAATTGTTGCATTTGATTCTTCACATTTGGCAAGTAGCATGCTAAGTCATGTATATTTGAAATATGTAAAATTTTTGCTTCAATGTTCAGGCCCTTTGGCACTCTTACCCTGTTATCCACCTTGATGTGTGAAGTTATCAAAGTTCTTATGACTAATAACACTGATGAGGAGACTTGGAGTTGGGAGGCACGCGATATCTTATTAGATACCTGGACCACTCTGCTTGTGGTATATGCTCTTAAAAGACTGTATACTTTCAGTTGACTTAATTGAGATATTTTTATCTTATATATAAAAATCTTCTTTTATTCAATGTATCTGTCAATGTCTTTCATGAGTGGTTGCAAGGTTAGATTTATGCTGGGCATTATTTAAACCATCATGTTGGGTTTGATGTGGTTGGAATTTATAACTAAAATTTATGTTTGACGAGTACTATGGAATGTTTGCTTTCATTACAAGATGCACATGTATCTTCATAAAATTATTTGGTTATGGTTAAAAAATTAAAGATTTGGTGCAATTCTTCTTCAGCCCACAGATGGTACTGGTGGGAATTCATTGCTTCCACCTGAAGGGATAAATGCTGCAGCCAATCTATTTGCCTTAATTGCAGAGTCTGAGCTACAAGGTAAGGATATTGCTTTATGCTTATATTGCTGAATTTACATTCATCATGCCATCAGTCTTTTCTAATATCAATTTAAAATGGATGCATGTATGTAGTGGCTTCTGCAACGGCAATGAATGATGAAGATGAGTCTGATTACCTTCAGGCTTCAATTTCTGGTACAGGAAAAGTTTCCAAATCTTAAATGAGTCAAGTCTCATTGTATTTTTTATAATTGTGATCATCAATGTAGTTTTAATTTTATCATTGAATGAATGTCACATGTATCTTTACTTATATGATGGCAACCATAGATGAAAAGGTAGATTTTAATTTCATCATTGAACAAATTTCACTTATTTCTTAATCTTGTACCTTAGCAGCCATGGATGAAAGATTAAGTTCTTATGCTCTTATAGCAAGAGCAGCGATTGATGTGACAATTCCATTACTTACAAGGCTATTTTCTGAGCGCTTTGCACGGCTTCATCAGGTGCTCTTGATTATCATCTTTCAACAATACATTTGCTAGAACCAACTATTTTGTGCTAGTTGATTCCTGTGAATTGGATTCTTAGTAAGATGCATATCTGAAACCTGTAAGGTTACACTAATATATCTTGTGCACTTACAGAATATGACTTTATATCCTTTATCACTTGCATGATTTCATGGATTGACTTTGTTGTGCCACCCTTCCAATATTATTTAGGTCTTCTCTTCTATATTCAACTGTGCCTGCATGTTTGATCATATATGACTCTCGCCATTTCTTTTTCACATCGAATCAATTATCATTCCAATTTTACTGCTTTTGCATGCAGTATAACAACATTTTGTTAAAAGATTCATGGAGTTAGGAATATGCATTCTGTGGAAATATCAGGTCTAAGTTCGTAAATACATATTACTACATTAGTCTATTCCTGATCAAATAGGGGGTGTTCTCTAAGAAATAGATTGATATAGATTTCTTCATTACATGTTGTTAATGATGATGATCTGCATGTATGTCATATTCGCTTTTATCTCATGTTATTTACTTTCTTTGTAGGGCAGCAGCATCATTGACCCAACTCCAACTTTAGAAGAACTTTACTCATTGTTACTGATAACTGGGCATGTACTTGCAGATGAAGGAGAGGGAGAAACACCCCTGGTATATGGTTACTTCTTATGCTATGTCAATGTGATGCTTTTTGTTTAGGATTTTTTACCCTTGAATTCTTGGAAGTGCATATGATAGTGCTCACCTATCTTCTCTTTTTACTTAATGGATTGGTGATTTTAACATATGGAACACTTCTCCTCCAAAGTGATTGTCATCTTTGGAAATGTAAACTGACGATGAACTGGCTAATCTGTGAATGATTACTAGGCCATTCATTTCTCTTTATTTCATTATTGTGATTTGCATTATTGTTTTTAATGGCATTGGAGTAGCAGATATTGGACAATTGACTACTCGTTTAAGAGAAAAGTTCCATTGGATATATCTTTATTTTTATTGTTTAATGTCTTTATTTTATAAGAATATCCTTTTCCTAGATATTCATCACTGTCTTTTCAGTTTCTTAATAGAAGCTTTGCAATTTTCTGCTTGAATATGATATGATGTTTCACTTTATGCTAGACTTCTCAAGATGCTTGTATGTTAAACTAACTATTCTATGACTTGAAGTCTAATTGTGTCACTGTGTGACAATCAGGTTCCTAATACCATACAAACACACTTTGTGGACACTGTGGAGGCAGACAAGCATCCTGTCGTTGTGCTTTCTGGGTAAGTTTCTTATTTCCTATTTATTTTTAAGAAAAATGTTGGATTTATCAAATAATCCTTCTAATTAATTTGTCAAATTTTTCTCTGTTTTCAATTTCTGCAATTAGAAATATGAAACTATTAGAATGAGCTGCTCTTTGTCATTTGCTGCAGTTCAATTATTAAGTTTGCTGAGCAGAGTTTGGATCCAGCAATGAGATCATCAGTTTTCAGTCCTCGACTCATGCAGGTAGATAGCTATTTAAGTCTCCTTTTGCCCTATAGATCTTTATGTTTGTGATTCTCTTCTGGGCACTATTATTATGGGTGAAGCCTGATTAACACATGTTTTCTGTATATGCATTTCATTTGCCTATTGCAACAGGCATATGCCATTTTTTTTATCAGAGATCAGATTGTAGTTATTATTCTTTCAAATTTTTTCTGATTCCATAATAATGAACAACTAGTCATATTTATGAATCAATAGATGGTAGGAGTGAACTTTTACTTTTTTGAAACTTTTCTTTTAGCTTTCCAGTCACGATATCTCGGTTGTAATTGCTTGAACTGAATGTTGTATTTAGGCTGTTATATGGTTTCTTGCGAGATGGTCTCGTACATATCTAATAACTGAAGAATTTATGGAGACTAGTTTCAATTCAAGTCATGATCATGGGTATCAGTTTCAGCAACTGCATTCCAGAAAAGCCTTATTTAGTTTTTTTGGAGAACATAATCAGGGCAAACTTGTGCTGGACATTATTGTTCGCATCTCGGTGACAACTCTCTTGTCTTATCCTGGGGAGAAGGATTTGCAGGTAAAAGTTATAGAGACTTTTCCCTTGCAAGACTCGCTATTACTTGATATTTAACTAATACGTGCTCTGTTTTCCGCATCCTTTTTTATGACTTCTAGATGCATGATCAAAATAGTTTAATAGTAAAATTTGTAGTTTGGTTCGTGTGTTTGTGTTCTTGTGTTTATGCTTGTCCTGCATTCTTTTTTTCTTTTGTCAATTTTTATTTAATTTATTTTGAGTGCAGTTGGTTAGAGAATAGTTATTTATTCACAAACTAGGTAACAAATGCATTGAGTGGGAGTGAGTGTGCCTGGCTAGGAATAAGTTCTGGATAATTTACGAAGTACAGGTAGAAATGCATACTTGTTAGCTCAAATGGACATGTACAAGTGTGTGTCTATGCGTGAAATGAAACTAGCATGAAGCAGAGTTAGGAGCCCTTTCAAAAGTCTTGGGATGTTTGTTAATGTTAGTAGCACCATTTACTTGAAAATCCTGTAAAAAGGCTGAAGCAAGCTGGAGCCTTAAGAATGCTTGTCCTGGGAAACCTGTTCATAGGTGAACTTGATTATGTTTGTGCTATGTTAATCACTACATATGATACACAGATTCCCTAAAAGGCAGTGGGTGACACTGGTTAATCTACTCTCATTTTGTGAGATGTGGAAATTATTTGCTTGAAAAGCTAGCTATTGAGGTTGGAGAACCCAATTATATATAAGCTCATTCAATATCTTATATTTAATTCATGTGGTATTTATATCTTAACACTCCCCCTCAAGTGACAACTGGGCCAAAACAATTTTTGATTAAGCACTTGCAAATTTATAATAGGAATTGGGTTGAAACAATTGAAAGCCCAACATGGGCGAAGAAACTAATTTGATAGTCCATTATCGGGCAAAAGACAATTGAAAGAAACTCACCACGGGGCAAGAATTGAAATCAAACTAAACTTGGAACATACCGGAAATTGAAAGAGAAATTGAAATCTCAATCCTAATTATGATAGAATAGGGGTAGGTGCATGGATCATTTTCCCGTTCTGATACTATCTTACAAATGTTGGAGCTTATATAGTTTTTGGGAGTGCCAACCTCAAAAGCTAGTTATTGAGGTTGGAGAACCCAATTATGTATAAGCTCATTCAACATCTTATATTTAATTCATGTAGGATTTATATCTTAACACTTATTAAATGTAGATAGTATATAATTTGCTTTGTGGTTGTTTTCTTCTGGAGAGTTCTGAATTTGTTGGGTTTATGTAAACTGTCCGGGATCAGGCAATAAAAGCCAACATATATTGGCCATTATCTTGCTAGAATAATATTGACATGAATAACATATCGGATGGGCTTGTGCTCCTGATAGGTTATCATAATGGAGTTATTTTTTCCATTATTTTGGTTATTTGAGTGAGGCCCATTAAAATCATTAAAAAGCTCTTCCTAAAATTTATCCCTTTCATAATCTATAGGTTGTGCAAGTTGCGATGTGTTCCTCAAAATAGGAAAACAGTCTGGTGGCTTGGTTTCAAATTATTCAATCTAGTTGCAGCTCTTAATTTCCCCACTAGGGAGATGTTACAGATCTCTTGCTTTTTGTTTTTGTCTAACAGGCCCTCACGTGCTACCATCTACTCCATTCTCTGGTTCGACGAAAAAGTATATGTGTTCACCTCGTCACATTGGTGAGGCATTCTTTTTATGTTTTTGAATTATTTACCATCAATGTTGACCATTATATGGTGATCCTTATAAATGATTCTCTGCCTTATAATTGTATGTTTGGCTATATTCTTATCTTGTTTTGACTTCTTTCTTTGTTATCATTACCATATGAATATAAGAGAAAGTTTCATAAATTTATTTTAATATTCTGCGTAAGGTTGACTCATAAAAGTTTTTATGTGAACCTCTGAATAATCATGAGACAAGATGGGATGTAGTTCATTGGAGTCAGATTTTTCATTTTTGTGTTGCATTTAAGAAAATATTATTTGAGCTAGTTCATCTCAAAAATTTCACAGGACTCTTGGCGTGAACTGGCAAATGCTTTTGCTAATGAAAAGGTTTTGTTCTTGTTAAATGCTGCTAATCAAGTAAGAACTTCAAATTCTTTTATCTACTGTGCTATCTATGTAGTTCCCAGTTTTTTCCTTTTTTTTTTTCTTTATAACTATAATATTATTATTCTATTCCAGCGCTCACTGGCTCAAACCCTTGTCCTTGGGGCTTCTGGAATGAGAAATCCAGAGGCATCAAATCAGTGAGTCTTCTGCATGCTACCATATTTATCGGGTTTTTTTTATTTATTTATTTAAATATTATTAGCTGTGTAATGTCTGCTGATTTTTGTCAAAGGTATGTGAGGGATCTCATGGGTCATATGATCAATTATCTGGTGGAATTGTCTAACAAGAGTAACCTCAAAAGTATTGCTGAACAACCAGATGTCATCCTATCAGTAAGAAAATGAAGTTTCAGATTCATTGTCATTTTATATTCAAATATTATTTTACTTTAATAGGAAGATGATATTTTTGAATAACATCATGGACATGCTGTAGGTCAGTTGCTTGTTGGAGCGGCTACGGGGAGCTGCTAGTGCCTCAGAACCTCGAACCCAGAGAGCTCTTTATGAGATGGGATTCTCTGTGATGAACCCTGTTCTGGTTCTTCTTGAAGTGTACAAACATGAGGTACAATAACTTATCAATTTGTGACTGCTTATTCTCATTCATGATAGGTCAACCTGAACATGTGGTTTCTTTATTTTCAGATCTTCCATTTCTAGTTTCACATCTTGAATTCTTACTGCAAAGTTGAATGCATTTTTTATTTTCACAATACATGGAGAAGTGGAAGTGCCATTTTATGATATGATTAGTTGCCCACTTAATATATCCTATCTGTTCTATGTGTTGAAAATTTCTGTGATGGATATCAGTTCTATTTCGATTTACATTTGCAAATATTTTTGCTCGCTGTTCTCTGCTTTTTTCCTACAAGATAATTAGTGTTTTCTTATAATGATTTTCTTTTATGGTCACTTCAATTTGCTTTTATGAATAATTCCACTCATTACTGTTTAAAATTTGTCCATTTAACTACATTTCTTAATATAACTGAAATGTTTGAAGACTGGTGCTAATCTTTCATTATTGCTTAGTCTGCAGTTGTTTATCTGCTACTTAAATTTGTTGTTGATTGGGTGGATGGGCAAATTTCCTACCTAGAGGCTCAAGAAACTGCTGCTGTTATTGATTTCTGCATGCGTTTGCTTCAGCTCTACTCATCTCACAATATTGGCAAGGTGACTTTCCTGACTGATTCTTGATAAAGGCAGCTCATGCCTTTTTACTTTTTAGACAAACATAATTGCTGAAACTTTTCACCTACCACTTTCCTTGAAATACTTTCCCCCATAAAGTTGCTAGTGATGTTGCGTTTGCATTTAACTTACAAATTTTTTAACTTATGACTGATCCCAGCTAATGTACAAGATAAAATGTATTTTGCTTTTGACATCTTCGTCTTCCTCTGATTTTCCAGATATCAGTGAGCCTTTCGAGTGGTTTACTTAGCGAGGCAAAGACTGAGAAGTACAAGGATTTACGTGCTCTTCTGCAGCTTCTTTCAAATCTTTGTTCAAAAGATCTGGTACCATGTTCTTTCTTTCTTCCTTTCTCTTCCTCTTTTTAAATTAAAAGAAGGTCTGGGAATTGTATCTTGAACCATGATCTTAGCATGAAATTATGAATATTTCAGGTTGATTTTTCATCAGATTCCATTGAGGCACAGGGGACAAATATATCAGAGGTAAATTTTTATTGAAGGTTTTGTATGAAGATCAGGCTGTTGGTTTCTCATGGATTGTCTTGCAGGTTGTTTACTTTGGTCTTCACATAGTTACTCCATTGATTTCTTTGGAGCTGCTCAAATACCCTAAGCTTTGTCATGATGTAAGAGTTCTGTGGATCATGAGAAGTAAAGCTAAAGTGTTTTTGTTTAAAAAAACTGATAAATGATCTATGATTGTGCAGTACTTCTCACTGTTGTCGCATATGTTGGAGGTTTATCCCGAAACAGTTGCACGATTAAATAGTGAAGCTTTTGCTCATGTACTTGGAACTCTTGACTTTGGTCTTCACCACCAGGTAAATTTCTCTGCTTCCTATTAATGTGACAAGTATGTTCAAGTATTGCTTTATTTTTCTGCTATATTTTGCAAGTCATTTACTTTATGAGTCGTTTCTAAATATGCTGCCTCCGGCCCTCCATGCACTTTCATGGTTGGCTTTAGATGGATAAAAGAAAACTGAGAATTCCATATGCAAAGCTTGCATGTGGTTACTGGGTGATACAGGGCAATTGTTTGCTGAACCTTCTATATTTTGAATGATGCTTAGGGTTTGTAGCTAAGCAATTGCAATTTTCCTTTCTGTTGGAACAGGACACAGAAGTAGTGAATATGTGCCTTAGAGCTCTTAAAGCTCTTGCTTCGTTCCACTACAAAGAGACGTGTGCTGGCAAAATAGGCTTGGGCTCACATGCCATCGGTATTAAAGATCCACAAGGCAATTTGCAGGAAGGCATCTTGAGTCGCTTTCTTAGATTGTTACTGCAGTTGCTCCTTTTTGAGGACTACAGGTATTTATCTTTACTTCATGTGTTATTGTGAAGGTTAAGATGGGTTTATTATGCATAATCAATGAAATTGGCCATAGGCTAGTTGTCTCTGTGACATACACTGAAGGTTTTTTTTGTGTGTTTCCAGTCCTGATCTGGTCAGTCCTGCAGCAGATGCTCTCTTTCCACTGATGCTTTGTGAACAAGAGCTATACCAGGTATCATTTTTGGGTTTTAAAGTCAATTGATGACTCAAATTGGTTTCCGGTACTTGATTTACATTTTACAATGAAATTCTCATCAGGCTTGTAAATTGTAAATCAAGTACATGAAACCTTTTGTCTGCCTGTTAATTAATATTGGATAGACGTGGAAAAAGGTACCTAAGAACCTAACTCTTTTGGGCTTAAGAATAAGGCCTTTGGATTTCAATTTGAGGAATTGTTTTAGTGCAGAATTTCCGTATTATTATAATAGTAGGCAAGTTTAAATTCATGCAATGGTGAAATAATTGCTCAATTTAATTATTTGCAACACTCGTACTGTAGTAGCTTAATTGTTCATACTGTTTCTGAATGTGTTATGTAATGGCTTTTGAGAGGTTGATACGGAGTCCTTTTTGGTGCAGAAATTAGCTAATGAGTTGATAGAGAGGCAGGCAAGTCCAACACTCAGATCAAGGCTGGCAAATGCATTACAATTGCTCACAAGCTCCAATCAGCTCTCATCCACTCTAGATCGCATGAATTACCAAAGATTTAGGAAGAACATAAACAACTTCCTGATTGAAGTTCGTGGGTTTTTGCGGACAGTGTGATGCGTGCAATCCAGAGTGTAATTAACAGGGATTTTCTTTCCTTCATTTTTTCTATTGTTGTAAGAGTACAGTTTCTGCCTCAACCGGATGTCCAGTTTCATGGGTATATATATTATATAGATGCCTTCTGCTTGTTCATATTGAACATTAAAAAAAAAAGCTGAATGCAGTTTAATCATTTAAAAATGAAGGATTTATATATCTATGATCTTTCAGACGGCATTTTCCTGTTAAAACATGATGAAGCTGAGACTGGGCAGCAACTAAAACAAGAAATTTGCTGACCAGGAAGAGCTGTCTAAGGCATTTAATATGTTTGTATAATGTCTAAATTCTACATTTATTTCAATAGTTTTTAACTTGGATTTCTCCAGGGCTTGTGGAATGTGGATCCCGTTTGCAAGGCTGTAATGTAATCTCTGGTCGAGCTTCATTCGTGCGCAACCAAAAAAACATCTATCAATGTAGATGTTACTAATATTCCGTAGTCATCATTTAAAAAGCACAAGCAATCCAAAAAACTATAAACTGATTCTTGTTCTCTAACTCCATAAAAAAGGCAACTCACATCAACATAAATAAAATTGTAGATAGCTACGGGTGTAATTTACAGATGGTTTAAAACATTATGTACCACATGATTCTACGTCTGCTTGGCTTAGCATCAATAATAAGAAAATTAAAATGACAACAATCTGAAAATGTTATGCTATTGGTTTATCCTTCTGATGACAGGTCCACAGCATAGAGCTGGTACATTCCCTTTCTTACTTGTGCAGTACGCTTTTCTTAGAAGGCTTCGGTTTCTTCAGATTGTGGTTCTGCCAACATCATGAGAAAACAATTTGACATAAAAGCATAAAAGGGATGAAAAATCATTCAGCACACAGTAAACAGCTCTCTTCTCACATTTGACAAACCTGCACATGAGAAACTAGGCCTGCCAAAAGAAAGAGATAGGATTTGCAATAAATATATTCTAGACAGGATTAGTTCTGAAAAAGTAAAAGGAAATATAACCTTGTGTCTTTCTACCGCCTCATAATCTGTCCTTTCCTTCCAATTGCTCTTCCGCAACTTAATGGGCCGATTTCCAACATATTTACCTGAATTAAGGCAATATGAAAATCAGCATACCCATTGTAAATTCAACCTTTACCTTTGCAAAATCTTGTATAAATGATTGACAGTAAAAAAAAAAAAAAAAAAAAAAAAAAAAAAGAGATGCAGCTACTGAAAAAGAAAATGAAAACATATTATAATGCAAAAGTCTGTTCAATTTCCTCCCATAAGCACAATGGCATAGTTATAGCATAGCAGATGCTGGAAACAGACTGAATTCTAATTTTTTTATTTTAAGTTTTTTAGAAAAGAATCAAGTTCACTCACCATTCATCTCCTTGAGTGCTCCTGCAAGGTCAGAAGGGTTGGAAAAGCTAACAAATCCGTAGCCCTTGGTTTTTCCAGTCCGCTTGTCTCTGACAACCTATCATGCAGTGACATAATCGAGTAAGCACATATACTTGGCAACCAGTAATATGATAAACAGTCCCAAGATCCACCACCTGGGCGCCTAACTTAGATGGTTAGGGGAAAAAGTGTTTGGACAAAGATATTAAATATGAGATGCAGTGAGAGAAAGAACCAGACACCTCTATAGAACAGAAATCAAGAAGAAAAAATTTACAAAGAAAACATGATGCCAAATGTATGTACATGCCAACACAGCAACACAGATTAGAAAATATCATATACAAAAAATCCAAGTAGAATTTGCAGTGCACCCTTCCAACATAAAGCTAGAAATAAATTTACATTAAATATAAGTAACCTAACGAAGTTTAACACCAATATCTCAATACCAATTGATTGTTTTAAGGGCCATATAGATTGAGACAGTTACATTAGAAATGGATAGAAGTTCCACACGCAGGTGATGTGGTCCAACTGTCCAAGAGCCAAGCCCAAACCATTATCCAATCAAACCAATCTCAATGGGTATGAAGAAAGTCTACTTAAATCCAACACTGTACCAGACCCTTTATAAGTTCAGCCAGTAAACAAGTCACTAAGTTCAAGCTGCTAGCTAATCTAGAGAACACAAACCTCAGTTACACTAATTAACGAAAAATTACGCGGAGAACAAAATGCCCCAAGAGATGACGTTCCTATGGATATCAATATAGAAGAACCCACTTGAAAACTTTGATGGCTTACTAACCTGACTCCAACTTGTTCAAATCAACGCAATCAGCTATATAACTCAATTAGTCCATGAGTCATGTGAAATATAACCAACTCAAGCTCCAGATGTCTTCCAGCTGTTCATATCCATATTAAATGGTCAAACCTGGCTTTGTCTATCTTGTGGATTGCATATTCAGAAAAAATAATAAAATGACAGGTTTTTAAAATCTCAGCATATAAAAACCCATTCTGTCAAATTAATGTCACAAGCAAATTAGCATATATATTGGCAGCCTGTGCAGTTTTGGGATGAAAACACAGGTTAACATAAATTATTCCATCAATTAGCCAGTTGCATGCGAAAAATATGTAGATTGAAGACAAAACCTACCTTAAAAGACACAAAAGAATGCAAATGCTCTGTGTGCTTCAAAGAAAAATCTGACGAGGAAATGCAAATGTTGACTTGCAAAAAACGTAACTGGTATTAGAAAAATTCAAGAAACAGAGAGGAAAAAAAAACTTACTCTGGCCATGTTAAAGGAAGGAAACCTGGAAAATGCTTTTGAAAGAACATCATCATTCACCTCATTACCAAGATCACCACAAAAAAGGCGATAATCATCTGCATAATGTTACAAAGTAAATTAAGAAATATGTGTCATATAAGAAAGACATAAAGAGAAATATGAATACAGTCTAACAAGCAAATAAAAAATGCTATAAACAAAGTTGAGTTAAAAAACTCATACTTTCAGGCCACTCTGCAAGCGTTGGATCCTCCCAAGTCTGGCCAGCAGCTTTTCGAGGAATTGCTTTCTTTTTGGTTTCTTGTTTGTGCTCAATCTCACTGCTAGCAAGGGCTGCTTTCACACCCTCAAGCGCTTCAGGAGTAATTGTTTGTGCATCCCTTTGAAATAACTGTTGTGCCTGTTCAAAATACACTTCTAGATTTACACACTTGAAGTTCACCATATATCATATATGGGTCCGCGCATTGTAACACTATTCCAAACACACTCTTGATATGATTAAAATTGAAATTACTTCCCCATATCAAAATAACGAAAAAATTGATCCCTCAAACCCAATATGCATTCTTATCTGGTTTAAAAAAAATTACATTTCGCCTAAATTGTACCAAACACATATCAAGAACGAAATTATTATTCGAAAAACCCTAAATCCTCAAATTGATAAGAGGGCATAATTCAATATTCAAACAAAAAAACCCAAAAAAAAAAAATTTCATGACTTCAACTCATGTAGATGCAAATAATATCAACATTAATCGACTATGACCTGCTGGAACTGAGGAAGAGTGTAGACAGGTCCGACCGGAGCGGTGTAAACCGGAGCCACGACGGGTTGGACCGCGGGCGGGGCCACGTAAGGTTGAACCGATTGCTGGAGGTGAAAGGGCATAGGGAAATAAGAACCATTGGCTGTGGTGTATGTGAATTGCGAAGCCGAAGAGGCCGATGGAGTTGACGTTGAAGATGGCGGGATCGACATCGCAATTTGATACACGACTAGTCGTTTCTTTCTGCGAGATTGATCGAATTGGAATTAGGGCTTGTCCGACTGGAGGGTGAATTGTTTATTTCTTTAATTCTTTTTCTTTTTTATTTTCGTGAAAAGAGGGTTCTAGAGGATTCCACCTTCAACGTTGTAAGTGGGGATTATTTATTTATTTTGGTGGATATAAGTGGCGATTATAATGTTATATAAATGGGAATTTAAAATGAATTTAATGTTTTTAAAATTCGAAAGGGTGGAACAAAATCTAGATTTGTTAATCTGTGTGCAGGATGAATTTATCATTATTGTTGTTGTTGTTGTTGTAGTAGTAGTTTTTTTTTAGAAAATTATAAATCTTTCATTTGTATATTTTAAATTGAAAATATAAATATAAAATTATATATCAATAATTATCAAAATAAAAAATTGACTTAAATTTCTTCTAATAATTTTAAATCTTATTGGTAGAGTATTTCGTCCTATAATTTCTAATCGCGTTGGTAGAACATTAAAATTGACAACACATTCTGCTTGGTAACTATTTTTTACCACAAATTGATTTTCATATATGTTAATGTGAAAGGAACGGTATGACTTGTCAACAAATGCAACTTCTCTAACTTCACCATGTGCACCGTCCAGCTACTATCTCGAACTGCTCCAGCTACTATCTCCTTTAATTATGGCTCTAATTGTGTATATCAACTAATATAAATAGGTAGCATTGGTTGTATATTAAGATATCAAATTGTATAGAAATACAATATATTTTCCAACTTTATCTCAAATTCTCATCTGATAACATGGTATCAGAACTTCTTTGCTAAATTTTTGCTCAAAATTTACCTTTGTTACTTTCTGCATTTTTCTTGAATTTGCTAAAACCTTCTGCTTCTCTGCATATTTTTTTTTTACACGTAAACTTTTTAATCCAACCACACTATTAGATAGCTCGTTACCAAAAGAATTTCAAAACCAAATTGACCCAAATCGGAGCTTTCAAGCGCCGCCACAAAGATATCTGCTTTTTGTTCACGCGTGTCACGTGCCAAACGAAGGTAGAAGACAACCATGTGTCAGCCACGTCACAACACATGTCTGTCCATGTCAGCGCCTAGTCAGTTGTGACTCGTGCTCTGTATCCGACCCGATCCGCTCATATCCGACCCGTTTCGCTTCAACCCGCGCACTGACTCAGCCCAACCCACGTTATGGTTCAGCCCAAATCGCTCTTGGTTCAGTCGCTGACCAAACCGATTCAGTATCTTTGACCGACCAATTCGACCATTTTCAGACCGATTTTGAACAACACCATACCAGTTCCTGAAGTTTTTGGGCCTTCTGAATCCATTTTGGTGTCTGTTTTGCCAAATTCTGACTTTGTGATTGATTTTCGTCTCATATTAAATAAAATGGAAAGATCAGAAATTACAAAACCAATTGCGACCGTTCTGCACGGATCTAACTACAACTTGTGGGTTCAGGGAATGAAAAGTTTCTTGATTGGTCGAAAACTCTGGCGCATTATAACTGGAGATATCACTGTACCAACAAGAGCATCAGATGAATCTGATATCAAATTTGTTGATCTCCTAGATTATTGGGATAGCAAAAACCATCAAAATATTACATGGTTCCGTAATATATCTGTTCCTTTTATTTACATTCAGTTTGCTCAATATGATACTGCAAAAGCAATTTGGTATTTCTTAGCAAACAGATATCAAACCACTGGTCTTGCACATTACTTTCAATTATGGACTACTATTCACAGTCTCAAACAAGAATCTGGTCAGTCAGTCAATGATTTCCTTGCTCAAGTTCAACCACTCTGGAATCAGATATCACAGGCCAAGATCAGTGAAGATCATCTCCATCTTATTCAAGTTCTGATGGCTTTTCGACCTGAGTATGAAGCTGTTCGTGCCTCACTACTACATCGACATCCTTTACCTACCTTGGATATGGCTATCCAATAGATTATTTTTGAGGAGACTCGTCTCAATCTTGGGAAACCACAAAATTCGGAGCTTGCTTTTGCAACTATTCGGTTCCAAACTCCAAAATCTGAAAATCAAATCTGCAAGAACTGTAATCAATCTAGTCATCCTTTTACTAATTGTCCTACTGTAGAATGCATATACTATCATGGTTTTGGTCACATTCTTGAGCATTGCCCCACTCGTCCACCACGACCAAAAGGTAGATCTTCCAAATCCAAGAACTTCTCGAAGCCTGGATCTATCTCTGTCACTGCTGCTGCCACAGAAGATTCTACTGGCATCACTATGAGTGATCTTGAGTCTTTACTCAAACAAGTTATCTCTTCCAATTCATCCGCAGCCATGTCTGTCACTCCGGGTAACTCCCATTAGCTTTTTGACTCTGCATGTTGTAATCACATGACCACGAATTTTAATATCTTATCCTCCTCCACACCTACTTCTTCCTTACCACCAATACACACAGCCAATGGAATAAAAATGCACGTCACTCACACTGGTCATGCCTCCGCCCCCAATCTTAGCCTGTCTGACACCTACTACATTCCTAACCTCTCACTCAATTTTGTCTCAGTTGGTCAGTTATGCGAAAAAGGACTAAATGTTATTTTTTCTCATTATGGTTGTCAGGTACAAGATCCACACACGGGGCAGACTCTTAGGACGGGTCGTAGGGTGGGTCGGTTATTTGAGCTTGTAACTCTTCATCTTCCACAACGACTTGTGTCTGCTCCTACAACCTCCACTTCCTCAAGTTACTAATGGCATCTTTGCCTTGGTCATGCTTCTGCTAGTAAACTTCAGTCTTTAATTTCTCGTGGATTATTAGGATCTACAAAATTTGAATCTTTTAAATGTTTGGAATTTCAACTTGCAAAACAACCTGCACTCTCTTTCAATAATAGTGATTCTATTTCTGACAGTCCTTTTGGCTTAATATATTCTGACATTGGGGGACCTTCTCCTGTTGCTTCAGTAAATGGTTTTCGTTACTTTGTGATATTTATTGATGATTATTCTCGTTTTACTTGGATATATTTTATAAAAAATTGTACTGAATTGCCACAAATCTATATTCAATTTGCCACCATGATCAAAACTCACTTTTCATGTACTATTAAAACTTTTCGAACAGACAATGCTATGGAATATCGGGATTCCTCTTTACTTAATTTTCTTTATCAAAATGGCATTGTCATTTAACGTTCTTGTCCTCATACTTCCCAACAAAATGGGCATACAGAACGAAAATATCGTCATATTTTAGACTCTGTTCGTGCTCTTCTCCTATCCGCCTCATGTCTAGAAAAATTTTGGGGGAAAGAAGCACTCACTGCTGTATATAACATTAATCGAGTTCCTACCTTAGTTCTCCACAATTTATCCCCTTTTGAAAAATTGTATGGTAAAACTCCAGACTACAAAATTTTTAAACCTTTTGGATGTGCCAGTTTTGTTCTTTTGCAACCCCATGAACATACTAAATTGGAACCACGTGCTTGTTTGTGTTATTTCCTTGGTTATGGGATTGAACACAAAATATATCATTGTTGGGATCCTATTTTTAATAAATTACGTATTTCTCATCATGTTACCTTTTGGGAAAGCACTCTGTTCTCCACTCTATCTAAATTCCACAATTCTATCACTACTGAATCATTGTTCTTCACTAATCCCTCTATTGAGTTATTTCCAAGTTCTGACACAGGTGGTTCTAATACTCTCACGACTGATCCATGCCCTCCTGCATCTCAAGAACCTGCTACAACTATTGATCCTGCACCTATACCTCCACTTGACACCACTCTCCGTCGGTCATCATGAGTAAGAGAAACTCCTTCTTACCTTAGAGATTTTCACTGTTATTCTGCTATTGCAACACTTCACGAACCTCAATTTTATCGCGGTGCAAGTACTGACCCTCTTTGGCAGCAAGCTATGACTGAGAAAATCCAAGCCTTGGAGAAAACTCATACTTGGGACCTAGTCGATCTTCCTCCTGCAAAAACTCCTATAGGTTGTAAATGGATTTACAAAATCAAGACTCGTTCAGATGGGTCTGTTGAACGTTACAAAGCTCGTCTAGTAGCCAAAGGTTACAATTAAGAATATGGAATAGACTATGAAGAAACATTTGCTCCGGTGGCTCGATTAACATCTGTTCGCAGTTTATTAGCCATTGCGGCCGTCAGAAAATAGAAACTTTTTTAAATGGATGTCAAAAATGTTTTTCTCAATGGTGATTTGACTGAATAGGTTTATATGAAACCTCCTCTTGGTTATCACTCTTCTCATAAAGTTTGTAAGCTTCAGCGAGCTTTGTATGGGCTAAAACAAGCTCCTCGGGCTTGGTTTGCCAAATTTAGTACAACACTTACTCAATTTGGCTTTGTCTCTAGTAAATATGATTCTGCATTATTCACTCATCACACTGACCATGGACTTGTCATTCTGTTACTATATGTTGATGATATGATCATAACAGGTAGTGACACATCTGGGATTTCAGAAGTTTAACATTATCTCAGTCAACATTTTGAAATAAAAGATCTTAGTTCTCTTAGCTATTTTATAGGTCTTGAAGTTTCACATAATTCTCAAGGCTATTATCTATCTCAAGCAAAGTATGCATCTGATCTACTTTCTTGAGCAGGTCTTACAGACAGTAAAACCATATCAACTCCTTTGGAGTTCAACTACAAACTTACTCCTCTAGATGGCACTCCTATAAATGATCCCACACTATACCGCCAACTGGTTAGGAGTATGATTTATCTCACTGTTACAAGACCTGACATCTTTTATGTTGTTTATTTAGTAAGCCAATTCATGTCTGCTCCAACTTCACCATATGCACCGTCCAGTTACTATCTCCAACTGCTCCAGCTACTATCTCCTTTAATCATGGCTCTAATTGTATATATCAACTAGTATAAATAGGTAGCATTTGTTGTATATTAAGATATCAAGTTGTATAGAAATACAATACATTTTTCAACTTTCTCTTGAATTCTCATATGATAACAATATATTTGAACAAATTTGATTGTTTGAATATCAGTAATAAATTCAAAAATCAATATTTTTATAAAAGAAGATACACTAAAAACTTATATGAAAGAAAACTCACTAAATCTCGTAAAATGAATAACAAAACTAATAAAAGAAACGAAAAATAACGAAAACAAAACTAGATTCATACTTAAAAAAACAGATTAATAGATCTATAGAGATTTGTGTTTATTGAATACAAAATTAAATAAAAATAAAGAAAAAAAGAAACCACCGTCAACCGAATAAAGGTCGGCGTGGTTAAAACAATAAAATTTAGAAAATATCAGAGGAAAAATTATCATTGTTGTTCTTTTTTTTTTTTCAAAATGTATAAATACACATATGTATAGAGAAATGACACGTACACACCTCAAAATTATCATTATTGTTCTTATTTTTAGTTTATATATATATATATATATATATATATATATATAATACTATGTTTTAGTGTGCATTTTTAACTTCTTTTTCATTTGATGAGATTTACTAATTTTTTTTACCAAAAATATTTTTAGTTCCTTTTTTGTTTTTTATTCTGTAATAAGATTAACTAATTTTTTTCATAAAAATCACTTTTTAATTCATTGACATTTGGTTTTTATGATTTTTATGGATTTGAGCAAAATTACAAATACAAACTTTGTTCAATATCACTTTTTAACCCCATAGCTCTCATTAATTCACAGTGATTATATATAGATTCAATCATATAAGTATTTGCAAATTATTTTTCTCAACACCTAGGATTAGGAAGATTGCATATTAGATTGAGAAAATCTACATGACCATAGAAAAATGGTAAGAAAAGAAAAATGGAAGTGCATACTTTAAAAACAAGAAAATGGGAAAGGGTCCTTCAACCATTTAATAATCTCAAATCCAAGCAAAAATTGCACGAACAAACGATGGAATGAAAGTTCTCACTCTCTTTCTCTTCACTGGAAATTTTTTACAAAAAGCAAACTGAAGCTTAACATCTTTCATGTGCATGCCTAACACTATGTATGGATGATGGTGAATTTAAAGGGAAGGGAGGGGAATGAAGGTGGAATTAGTATCTATTTTGTTTGGCATCTATTTTTTTTTTTTTTAAGGGAAGGGAGCAATTCATCCCATTCCCCTTATATAAGTTGAAATTGGTTACACCCCAAATTGGGGTGTAAAAAATTTCAACTCCTGGTGGGAGATTATAATTTATTTGTATAACTTTTTTTATCCTTATCAATTTAACAGTATTCCATATAAGCTCTTATATATTTTTTACGTTAATATTATCCTACATATATTCTTTATGTTTGAATATTTCAACAATATTAGTTGAGATTTTTATTGCTTTTATAGAATCACTTTTGACGTGAATATAATAAATTTATCTTTTTTTTTTTAATGAATTCATTTCAATGTATCTAATTATATTTCAAAATTATTAATAGTGATCTCAAATTTTTATTATTTGAAAATTATTTTAAAAAATTTAACATGATTAATAGATTTAAATTTTATTGAAAACTTATGGGTGTTCTTTTTATTATTTATTTAGTATTTTTTTGTCTTTTTACAATTATAATTACCGTCCCTTCCATTCCATCCAAACAAAATAACACAATTTCTCCTCCATTCCCTTTACTAATCAAATTTTAATTTGCCAAACAAAATAAGTTGAAATTTTCTCCATCCCCTCCTCTCCTCTCCCTTCCCCTCCATTTAAAATAACTTCTCCTCCCCTCCCTGTCTTGTTGCCATTGTCAAGCCCATGAGTGTGTCCCTCATTAGGCCCATGTTGAAGATCTCCCAAGGAAGCAGGCTCCCCAATACCAACAAGTGGTATCAGAGCCGATGATTCGGCAGTGACGAGTATGGAGACAATGGTCATATCCCGTGGTTGCCACCTCCACGTAGAAGAGCAAGGTTACTCCTGATGGGTCTACACCAATGGAAGTGGAATGGCTCAAGGTGACACCGTATATACTCAAATCAAGAAAAGACTTCCGCTCAAGGGGTAGCTCAAGTCTAATGTGGAAGTTCACTCTTGAGGAGGAAATTGTTAGAATTTTAAAAGTGTGGAATCTCACATTGGAAAGAGATGTGATTAAGGAGGGACATATAAGTGGAAAAGACCCATAAACCCACTGCCTTAAGATTTTAGATTGGAGTGTGGTGTCAAACCTATAAATGTGTCCCTCATTAAGCCCATGTTAAAAATCTCCTGAGGAAGCAAGCTCCCCAGTACCAACAGCCATGCATAGTGTAAGTTCAACAAAGAAACCAAAACGAAAAATACACAAAAATACAAAGGGTTGATCCTCCAACCATATCTCAAATCAAGAAGGCAATGAAAACTTAATGAAAACCATATCTCAAAAATACAGCATCAATCTCATTCCAGTTTGTGCACATATCAATTTTCTTCATCAGTCTGCAATTTTTTCATCAATATTAACACTTAATGAAAACTTGTAATTAGAGCAAATAAGTCATCAAATACTTGAAAATAAGGAAATGCATTCGAAAAGTTTACACTTGCAATAATCAGCTGCCTAATTAAACTTTGAGAATGCATTGAAAATTCACTCATATTTTACTTTCTTATCTATCAGTTAAAAGTTTTTTGCAGTCTCTTATGAACTCAGTGTCTTGCATGTGTATTTGCTTTTTATATTCCAGTGCTCTATTCCATGTGTTTTGCAACAACGGTAATGGTTATAGCTTAGAAGCTACCAGACCATAATGGTGAACCAAACTGTTGTCACTTCTCTAGCATATCAAAATTATAATGCAAATGGCAACATGTGGCCATTACCTGTGCAGTGCAGAGTATAGGTAAGCCCCTTTTCTCTCGGTTTGAGCAAAGACATGAATACTAAGAACACGGCACTTTGCAAAGTGATGCTACCTTTTTTCTGTGGTAAACTTTTTATTTCTCTCTAATTTTTATTTTTAACTTAGTATTGTAAGTTAAAAATAATATACCAAAAAAAGGGTTAGATAATATTTACACAATAAAATAAGTACAATTTGTCATTTACTACGTACTATTTCCATGAAATCTTCTTTTATAGTGTCGTTCAGGTTGCCTTCCCAGCGCCACAGCTGATTAAATTGATGATCTGCTTTTATTCCTTTAAGCTTTGGTGTGCTTACCACTCCTCGAGCAAAAAACTTCATCTTGGGGCATTCTCCGATGATCACATTGTCCAAAGATGGAAAATTGAAGGCATAATTACTGGAGCAGTGAGGCATGGTAAAGAACGAAGTTCCAAATATCTTAGTTGGCTGAAACAAATCTCATCTTCTACTCCATCTTCCTCACTTAAATTCTTTTTCTGTACCCATCTTGCGGGATAATGTTGATTTTTGCTCATTTGGCTCATTATTTCATCCCACATTTGTGGACTTTGCATCCCACATTTGTGGACTTTGTGGTTAATTTGTGTTTTACACAAATCCCACATCGTTTGTGTATGGGTTTGGAGGAGGTTTC
>CATKHJ010157624.1:0-12440 GCA_949750685.1 Vernicia montana | reverse complement strand
TTCTAATTTATATTGATTTTTTAAATTCTAAAATTGTTATTATATACTTTTTGTTTTAAAAAAAAATCAAAACCTAGCTAATTTGAAAAATCCAAGAAAATTAATTCATTTTGAATTATATAGTTTTCAAGCTAAATATAGATTAGTAGTTAATTCATTTTGAATTTTTATAAATAAAATTTAATATGATGAAATTAATTTTTAATTTAAAAGGAAGTGGAACCAATAAATTATAGGTGAAGAGAAAAAAATATGACTTTGATAAGCAAAAAAAAGAAAAAAAAAACTAAATTTGTAAATGAAGAGGGAAGTTTAAGCTATTTTTACAAAATAAAAAATTATGGGCTAAAAAAATTATTTTTTTTTAATTTTTGGATTATTTGTATAAAAATTCCTTAATTATAAGGCATAGAGCCCATGACAGTACAAATAACATAAAAGCATACTTTAAATAAATTCTTAAAATCTAAAACATCATAGGTGGCGAATTTTCGCCTCAATAAATTTTTGAATATATATATATATATTACGGGTAAAATATTTTGATAGTTGGTCTCATTTTGTTTTACATAAAATATTTTTTAAAAAATAATTTATTAATATATTTTAGCGCATGGAAGATTTAGAAAATTGAAAAATACAAACTATTTTCCTTAAAAAAATTATACAAATTATTTTTTACTTTTTAGATAGAAAATTGTTAGTCTCTGTCCCGCACGTTGTGGGCTATAATTTAATACTTTTAGTTTCAAATTTGTATTTTAATATATTTTCTTAAGATAATTTTTAGATTAATTCATATATTAAAATCAAATGTATTTTAAGTCAATTATAGTTATTAAATATTTTTAAAAACTTTAAAAATTATAAATGACATTAGGATCCATTTAATTATAGGTAAGATATTGGCACTCTCATTTTAATTTCTAGCACTCTCACTCTCTTTTCATTATTGAAATTGACTATAATATCTTTATTACATTTTTAACTAATAATAATTCTTTTTTTTTAAGAAAATCTAATAATAATTATTACAAGGAAAGAAATTTTAAGTTTCATTTACTTTTAACTTTTTAGTATTTTTTTATTTTTATTTTTGAAATTGGTAATTTTTTATTATTATTTTTAATTCACAAAAGATTACACTTTTATTGTTTATTCCTTCACTTAATTATTATTATTTTTAATTCATAAAATATTGCACTTTTATTATTGATTCCTTCTTCACTTAATTCGAGTTAGTATTGTTGAATAGAAATTTAACTATAATTAAAATATGGATGAATTATATAAACTTCATTTTCTATATCAACTTATAACCAATTTATAATTTTAGATCGTAAATTTATGAATTTAAATTTCAATCGAAATCTAATTAATAAAAAATATCATTATCACACGAACTAAATAATTGTATAAAATAAATCACCAATTATATATATATTATTCTATTATAATAATTAGGGATGAGTATAGATCGATACGGTTTGAATATTGAAAAATATCTGTACCAATCCGAAGTTTAGATCTTTTCATTTTGGAACGGTTCAGTTAAAAAAAAAAAAAAAAAGAAGACTAATTCCTAATTTATGGATCTGTACAAGTCGGATTTTCGGATCTATCGGTATGAAACATTGTAAAGTACTATTTTTTCACTATACTACTAATGTTATTAGTGATTAAATTATGAAACCACTAATATACAAAATATTTTATTAGATTTGGATAAAATTAATATATACTACCATTCACTAGTGAGTCTACTACTACTAATTAGTTATTACTAATACTAAATACACTAAAAAAAAAAAAAAAAAGTTTACCTACTGAAATTCCAGTCGATAAACACATAATTTTCGTCGGTAATTTTGTTTACCGATGAAATAAAATTATCAGTAAAACGGTTATCGGTGCACAATTTACCAACTAAATACAAAATTATTGGTATTTACTTACCAAATTTCCATCGGTAAATTATTTTAAGGAAAATATGTTGTCGGGATTGGTCGGTAAATTTACAGACTATTTTATTTTGTCGGTAATGTTTTAAATATTTTTTTTTGAAAATAAAAAAAAATTGTCAGTAATCCGTCGGTAAATTTATTTTTTAAAATAAAAATATTTTTTAAAAATTAAAAATTTTGTTGGTAATCGGTCGGTAAATTTATTTTTTTAAAAAAATTGTTTTAAAAATAAAAATATTTTTACAATAAATTTGTTTTAAAAAAATTATATTTTAAAAAAATTAAAATATAATTTAAAAATTAAAATTATTAAGATGAACATGAAAATTAAAAGAAAAAAAAAGAGAGAATGTATGAGAGATTATAAAATAAATTATTAAATTTAAAAAATATAATGACTAAAATTAAAAAAAAAAACTAATTATATTTCAAAACTAAAAAAGAATAAAATGAACCTAAACAAAGAGAGAGAGATAATGTGAAATTAAAAATTTAATAAATTTTTTCAAAACCATATTAATACAACCAAGCTAAAGAAATATAAATAATAAAGTATAAAAACTAAAGAAACTACAAAAAAAAAATATAAATCTAAGAAATTTGGAATAAATTAAATATTTTTTTTTATTCAAGGATTTAGAAGAATTCAAGAAGCAAAATAAAAAAGAATAAAAAAGAAAAAGTATAAGTGATGAAAAAAAAATGAAGAAGTGATTAAATGAGAAAAAAAAAGAAAAATAAATAAAATAAATGAAAAAAAGAGAGAAAAAGTGTGAGAAAAAGATAGGAAGCGAGAAAGAGAAATTTTGATGTGAAAGAAAATGATGAGAAAGAAATGATAATTCCTTTTATGCTTTTTTTTACGCACTTTACCGAAGATTTATTGACTAAAATTTCATCGGTAAAATTTTCAAATAAATATTTAGAGGGAAATTTACCTCCAAAATTTTTATTTACCGATAGATTACCGAAAAAATTCCATCAGTAATTAATTAAAAAAAAAAAAAAAACCCTTCAATGAAAATTTGGAGAGAAATTTCCTTTCAAAATTTTAATTTACCGACGAAATAGTCCGTTTCTTAATTATTTTTTATTTAAAAAAAACTTTAGTAAAAATTTAGAGGGAAATTTCCCTTTAAATTTGCATAAATTACATACGGAATATTCCGTCAGTAATTTTAAAAAAATTACTTTTTATAAATTAATAAAAAAATAAAATTTCTTAAATTTTTTGGTATAAATTTACTGACTAAAATTTTAGTCTGTAAATTAATACAAATTTTATTTTTTAATAATTACAAACTGAATATTTTTGTTGGTAATTATTTTAAAAAAAATTATAAATTACCGATGGAATATTTCATCAGTAATTATTAAAAAATAAAATTTTATAATTTTTTGGTATGAATTTACCGATTAAAATTTTAGTCAGTATATTAATACCAAAAAATTGTGAAATTTTATTTTTTAATAATTACCAACGGAATATTTTCATTGGTAATTATTTAGAAATTATTTTTTAATAAATTACCGACAGAATATTGTGTCGGTAATTATTAAAAAATAAAATTTCATAAAATTTTTTTATATGAATTTACTGACTAAACTTTTTGTAATACCCTGAATTTTTATTTATTTTTGAAAATATTATTTTCACATGGAAATATAAACATTTAATTCGATTTACTGTATTTGTGTTTAATGGTAATTTGAATTACCATTATTATTGTAGAAAATATAATATTTTATTATATTTTATTATGTTTAAATGAAAAGTAATAAAATATTTGGTACAATTGTTATATTATGAAATCATGATATTTTATAATAGTTTATTATTTAAAGGATTATTTAAATTAATTAAGAAAATGTTGATTTTAATATTAATATTAAAGTTTAAGTAAATTAATTAGTTATTATTTTGAATTATAAAATTAAAGTCAATATTATAAGTTATAATGGGTATTATTATTATTTGGGCACATCAATTAGTCTATTTAATTATTTAAAGTTAAAATCTAATTAAATTGATTTTAAATTTTAATTATTGTTAATATTACTATTATTACTATTATTGTTATTATTATTATATATATATATGAGATAAAGAAGACCAGATAAAGTAAAAAGAAAGAAACAAAAAGTATAGAGATAGAAGCAGTACAGGATAAAAGCAAAAGAAACAAAATGAAACAGAGAAAGAGAAACTGAGTCGGCAACAGAGAGAGAGAGAGAGAGGAAAATTAATTAGATCGTTATCTTTCGGTCATCGGAATCTGACACGCGCCGTACCGTTGGAAAGAGGAAGCTGAGACGCTTCCAACAGCATCAGCCCGGTTGCCGTCCGCCTGAACGTCCGCCGGTCAGAATTCTTTCGAGCTCCGTTTCGTCGACTTTTCGACTTCCGTTTCCGACGATTCTCATACCGTTGGATTCCTTATCTCGTAAGCTTCGATTCGGTATCTCATTTGCGAATTATGGTGAACGTTTTAATTTTTGCCTATTTTCGGTGTAATTTCAGATTTGCCGACGCATCTTTTCGGTAAAAAAAAATGAGTGGTGTATATTTTCGGTATCTATGCTTCGATACGAACATATTGACACCAATTTTGCCGCTATCCGACACCGTTGATATTTTCGGATTACTTTTTCGGCGACTCTCCGATAAGTGTGTCTGATAGTCTGAAATTTATCTCTGATAGTTAATTTGATGTTAGAATGATTTATTTTCGCGTAGCGGAATTATTATGAATTTAGATAATCAGTTATAATTAAATTCTATTCCCGATAATAAATTTTGTCTTGCAGTAATTGTGTATCAAGCGTCTCTCCAGTTGCGATATGTCACACTCTGAGAATAGCTAGTTGGGGATATGTCTAGTTTATGAGTTATATAGCTTAATATAATGCTCCATTCTTTTACTTAATGTTTCACTTGCATTCATACATTGATTGTTTGGACGTTATATATATAAATATGCATTATGAATATGTGTTGAGCATTCTGATATATGTATGTGAATGTTTTATTTAATTATGTGTTGTATAATTATTATGAATGCTGGATGGTATTGGGATGACACAAGGGTCATTAGGAACATGATATGATATATGATGGATGAGCCAGGACTGGTGTATGACGGCTAGAGCTTGCTCATCGTTCGCTGTTGCCAGTCGGGTCGCTGCATGGCGTCGGCCAGAGACAACTGGTAACCTATGTATTGGATATTATGAGTATTTTTCGGTTAGACACAGAGAGCCAAGGTGGGGGTCGGCTCCCCGTATTTGATGATAGTAAGATTCTTGTGGACTGATTCTCATCCATATGTGTGATTATATGATTAATTGTTTATGTGACATTGTATTAACATTTTCAGCATTCGAATGGCATGTTATATTGATAACTATATAATTTATTGAGTTGAACGTTCACTCCTGTTCACCAATTTTTCTTAGGTTGCAGGTTGAGCTTGAGAAGTAAAGTTTATGTTGAGTTATTCCTGCCATCATCCTTCGGCAGTAGAATATAATTATTTATTCAGATATGTAAGTAAATTTATATTGTGTTGTATTATTAAACTCTAGTACTCCGCATTGTTATTTTTTTAAATGTCAAGTTTTGAGGAAATCAGAGATTCCTCTCTATTATTATGGTGAATATCTGTTAAGCAGGAACCTGATGATAAGATTGCTGTTAATGATGTTATTGAGATAAATGTCCTGAGAGGCATTGATGTGATTTAATGAGAAAGTTGGTATGATTGAGTTGATAGCCCTGAGTGGCTTTGATGTGATGTTTTATCAGGTTCTGCTTATTAGGTGAGCCCATAACCCTTGATTGGTGACAGTTACAGCTGTCATGTTGATGTTTTTATCGTTTATTGAGCAGTCAGGCTTACTACGGGTTCCAGAAGCCTTAAGTTTTCCCGTTCCCTAGTGCCGATCACGTGCCTTCGGATTCGGGGCGTGACACTTTTGGTCGGTAAAATGAATTTACTAATTAAAATTTTTGTTGGTAAATTATTACCCATTTACTGATAAAAATTTTAATCTGTAAATTATTACTAAAAATTTATTTTTTTATAAATTACGGACGAAATATTTCATCGGTAATTATTAAAAAATAAAATTTCATAAATTTTTTGGTATGAATTTACTAACTAAAATTTTAGTCAGTAAATTAATACCAAATTTTATTTTTTAATAATTACCTAAGGAATATTTCCTAGGTAATCATTTAAAAATTATTTTTTATAAATTATCAATGAAATATTCTATCGGTAGTTATTAAAAAATAAAATTTCATAAATTTTATTATATGAATTTACCAATTAAAATTTTGATCGGTAAATTATTACTAAAAAATTATGAAATTTTATATTTTAATAATTATCGAAAAATATTTCTGTCGGTAATTATTAAAAAATTATTTTTTATAAATTATTGGCGAAATATTCCATCTGTAATTATTAAAAAATAAAATTTCATAATTTTTTTTAAAATTTATCGACTAATACTTTTGTAGGTAAATTATTACCAAAAAAAAGTGAATTTTTTTTTTAATTTACCAATGGAATATTTCCTTCGGTAATTAATAAAAAAATATTATTTTTTAATTACCAACATGAATATTCTGTCGGTAATTATTAAAAAATTATTTGGCATTAATTTAGCGATGAAAATTTTTTGTCGGTAAATAATTGTTAGTAAATTGTCGGTTATTGTTTGCACCATTCTTTGACATCTTATTTAGCAACGAAAAATTTTAGTCGATAAATAATTATCAGTAATTACAAAAAAAAAATAACTAAATTTACCAACGAAAACAATTCTGTCGGTAAACTTTGATTTTCTTATAGTAATAGTAATTAGTAATAATAAATTACTAATTATATACATACCTCTTAAATGTTATAAGTGTAACTTATAATATATAATATATAGTTAAATACTTAATAAATATAACTTTTATATACTATATAGTTAAAGACTTAATAAATATAACTTTTAAAATTTATAACACTTTGTATATAACTATATCATTGTTTTATTAATTAGCAATTATATATACTATGGTAACTTACTAATTTAGATATAATTATTCATTAATATTTAATAATTCATAACTTTTCATTTTTCAATCACTTATAATTAATAAATTATATATATTATTACTATGCAAAAAATATATATATTTACCTATATATTATTATTGTCACACATATAAAATATATGAAGACATATAAGAAAAATATAAAGTCTACCTCAAAATAGTTTAATGGAGGTTTATATATGTCTTATAAATCTTAAAATAAAATAATAAAATCAAACAAAATCAAATTACAAAACTTAAAAATTAGGTCCAAAATAAAAAAAGGTCCGAAAGTAATCTAAATCACTGATTTTGAAGGTCAAAATTACCTCATCCAAATTTGGTTGGATGAGATGTTGTAGGACACAAAAATCAGTGTTTTTTAATTTTATATAAAATAGGTCTCGTAACTTATTCCGAATCAAAAGTTATGACTTATTATCCATTATCGATAAAACTCTTAAAATTACTTGAATTTTCCTCCATTTTTGCAATCCAATTGGTCCAGGAACTGTAAACTGACTTCCTCCATATCAATAAATTAATTACTTCATTTTAAATATGAAGATTGACAAAATAAAATTTATTTAATATCGCACACAGGGTTCCAATGTGTGTGTATTAAGATCTGAAATACACTTATAAGGGCAATTGTAGAACATTATGCTTTCATTTAATTACAACATATAATATTACTAATGTTATGATTCTGTACCTTATGAATTCATGATGAAATGCCTGCATATGTTTCAGACACTCTTTACTTATAGGGTCTATATTAAAATTCTTGAAGGGGAAAAAAAGCAACTTTCTGCTTGGTTGATCAGAAAATGCGAGAAAAGAGAAATTTCAAAAGAGGAAGCTTTTGGCAAATGTTGTGTTAGACTAATCTGATAAGCCAAAAACTAGCACTAAATTAGTGAAACGAATTATGAAAAATTTTGTTTAAAGTAAAGCAATGGCTGCGATATGCAATTATCATGGATTACCTTATTGTACTTCTGATATTCCATTAATATATATATACCTTGGGAACAAGGTTAAAAACAGGTTTAACAAAGACACAGATTTGTTTGGTAAATTATGGAGATAGCAACTGTAGATACATAGAAATAATTCTGAAATTAGAAGCGAGACTTCAGGGTTAATTTTCACATTTATTGGATAATTTAGAGAGTTTTCACGTAGTGGACTTAAGGTGGCACTCGTTAAGAGAAGCTATTCACAAAGGCTCCTGACTTATCCACCTTTTAAACATAGCAAAACATTCTGCGGGCAGGTACTCAGGAGCTGTATGCCCTCCACCCTGCAACAAATTGACCCAACAATTAAAGTAATTTGAAACAAAATAACAATGATAATTTGAGATCAAAAATACTATTAAGAGTCATTAATTAAAATGGAAAAATAATTTACCTTTATAGTCGCATATGTCATCTGATTAGAGTAAGCTCTCGTATATCTGCACAAGTCAAATATCCAAAAATGTTAATTAATTAACTCATCATTTTCTTATGTTAATTAATTTACATACCCTGCAATTTGGCCTTCAAGGTACCACTTTCGCCAATCATCAACAATAGAGAAATTGAGAGATCTTATCCATGATTCAGTTCCCACAAATGGTACAAGCATGTCATGATCGCCACTGTTTCAAGTAAAATCACCCATGAACATTTTTTACAAAAGTTATCAATTTACTGAAATAGAGTAATTATTACTCTGTCTAACCTGTAGATTAATGAACGATAACCTTTCTTTGATAGGTATAAATGATACTTAATACTGCTGCTAATTTCATGTCTATAAGATATTCCATAATTGCATCTTTGCCATTCTCCTATAGATCCCTACAACAAATAAATAAAATGCTGCATCAGATTTGCTGTTAGTTTAAGTACTGTTTAATCTTTTTCGACCATTAATTCTTATACCTCTCTTATATGTAGTGCTTTTTTTACACTATTGTCATTAACCCAATATTTCGAAAGCAGATACGCATAAGTCTGCAAATATATATAAAAGAGAACTTAGAAAACAAGTTAAAATTGGAATAATGAGTGTTACTTGGAAAAGAGTATCTAACTGATTAAAAGAAATAAAAAGTGACCATTGAGCTTTTGGTTCAGTGTCTCAGTGGTAATGGAGTCATCTCCAGAACTGAAAAGTCTCGAGTTCGAGTCCTAGTCAGAGTCAAATTTACCAAAAAAGGAAAATAAAAAGTGGAATTACCCTACAGTCAATTGTAGGAAGTGATGGATCAGGATCTACAATGTCTGCAGAGTTGTGAATGAGAAATCTTCTTGTGCGAAATAATATCTCTATTGGCTTTGGGGAGGCAAAAGCACAAAGGGGTTCCAAGATTTGTGCAGTATTAATTCCTGAAGTACACTGGCAAAGCCAATTGTTGTAAGTAGTAACAGAATATATTCACTATTATGGATTTATACAAAATCCTATTATTGAAATTAAATAACATAAAGGTTATGTTTTGTGTACCTTATAAAAGTTCTGCATTTGATTCAAACACTCTGCATTGCTGGGGTCTACAAACGTATATTCTCCTCCACAACTTCTCTTCAGTGACTATAACAAGTTGTGGAATATATAGTTAGATAACAAAATAGCAAAACCTTTTTTTTTTTTCTGCCAGGATTTTATTTTAACTTTTCTCTTTTTGAAATGACTAATAATGAATTTAGCTTAATTAGGATATTGTGTCAGGTTATGGTGTAGAAGTTATGCAAGATTAGGACTAACCTCATACAGTTCGTCAGAAATAAGTCCCACGCCATGAGCAAATGGGATCTGAGAGTTGCCATCAAAATTGTAATCTGTTGCAGCATTTCCAAGAAGGTATCCCTGAAACGAAAAATTATTTAGGTTTAACATATGAAAATCATACATCCAGTGATGGAGTAAAAAGAAAAATTTATGGGGGCTAAATTTCTTAGACTATAAACTTCTATGTATTTAAAAAAAAAATTTTACTTAAAATAAGGGGACTAAATACAATATATGGTCAAATTTTTATAATTTTACACTTAAAAATTTTTGTATTTTAGAGGTTTGGGGGGCCGTGACTCCCTTTGCCCCCCTAGCTCTGTCATTGCATACATCCAACATTCACATTCGATCATGTGAGATCCATATAAGATAATGAGAAATGGATATCCTACATGAATGTAAGAGAGAGTGAAAATTGTCAAAGTTTGCGGCGTAGACACCGAAAGTTGCACCAAGAATTTTTCAAAGAAAGCTGCAAAAAACACTGCACCAACAAAACACGTTTTTTATTTGTTAAAATAAGAACTCAACAAAAACGGCCACCAACCATTGAAAATGCTGAAGCCAATTTCAAATGGAATTGGCTTCTTCATTAAATAGTATTTCGGATGGCTATAAAAAACCATGCATAGAACCAAAAATATATGTAGAAAATTGCAAGAAGCAATTTGAGAGCTAGAGAGAATTAATTCTCTAAAATTTTTTTAGAGAAAATTAGTGAGAATTATTGAGGGAAAATTGAGAGAAATTTTCTTGAGTTGTGAGTGTTGTAAACACTGTATAGTTTCTCCCTTTAGTGAAAAATCTGCAGCAGTCCGTGGAGTAGGCAAGTTTGTGCCGAACCAAGTAAATTTTGTGTGTTGTTTATTATTTTTGCTCTCTCTCATAAATCTGACATATAGGGAATTCGCATAAAATTCTCAACAGTATGATCCAATACTCTCTCTCTAGAGCAAACCTGATTTAATGAGTTAGCAGATGCTGCAACCATCATCGTACCAGTACAGGTCCAACACAGTCCTGCAAAATCAACTGCATTGCCACTCCCAAGAACATATCCGGTTCCAAAAGTTGAAACAACTAACATGCTGAAAACAAGTGAAAGAAATTCATAAATTACAAATTCCTAAAACTGAGTTCAAAGGAGAATTTTGTACATAAAACCACAAATTAGTGCTTAATCTGTGAGAATCGAATGTTATATTTGCTTGATAACTTTTTTTTTTTTTTTTTGCCAAATATTTGCTTGATAACTTGTGATAAAAGACCTGTGGAAAATATATGCTGCAAAATCCAAATGTTATCATCCAAAAAGGAACCCACAAATATATCATTATTCGAACATAATAATACCAGAAATGACTGTTGCAATGCCTTAAATATGGTGCAATTGTATTGAATTGCAGAGAGAAAAATAATTTTATAAATTACATACAAAATACTCGCAACAAACATGAAAGAAGTACCAAACAAGATAAGCTAAAGAAGAGAAAAGGGAACTGAAAGTGTAAAAGATTACCTGAGTCGAGCTTTGGAGAGCTCCCAATAGCAGCGGCAGTAGTGGCGGGCCAGTTGAACCGCGGAAGTCAAGGGTGAGAGATCGACAGCCGCGACTGAGGAAGATGGGAAGAAAGCTCGAATTCCATCAGATTTGCGGTTCAGAAACACGGACTTCAAGGAATCAGCAAGTGAAGAGGTGGCGGCAGTTGTGGTAGCCGGGGAGGATGACGATGAGAAGCGAGACAGCAATTGAGGCACCAAGACGACGCCGTTCACAGTGAAAATAGATGAAGAACACGATCCATGATGATAATAATTAGGGTTCGATAACAGCTTTGATGAGAAACTCACCGAGTTCCTCCACACGGAGACTTATATGGAGGTTCCGCGAAAGACTAGATTACTGGAAATGTTTTTTGGCGTTGAAGTACGAGCCAACATTCAACATGCGATGAATACAAAAAGTTCACCTGTTACCCTGAGCCTGTAATTATTATTTTTTTTTTGAAAGAAAATAAACTTCATTCAATAATGCAGATCAGCTGCTAAAGCATGAAACAGAAAACCAGGGGGATGTGAACCCCCAAACATCAAGATCAGGCATAAAATCAATTGCCCTTGCAATCAAATGAGCAACATGATTTGCGGATCTTTTAACAAAAGCATAAGACACATTTGTGAACTCTTTAACAAGCATCTTACAATCCTCCACCAATAAACCGATATATGAACTGATGGCATCTGTGCTATTGATAGCTTGAACAACCGTCTGCGCATCAGATTCACAAATCACATTAGACAATTGGCGAAGCTTGATCCAACTCAAAGCCTCACGAACCCCTATAACTTCAGGCTTCATCAACCTTCGGCTCAACAAGACCTGGAAAGGAAAACTTCTAGCAAAAGCCCCAACAAATACACCTTCATGGTTCCTAATAACATAACCAATCCCATATTTATTATGGGCTGGAAATATTTATCACGGTTGTTAAAAATTATTATTATAATTTATAATGTGAAATCTTTTACATCTAAATTTCAATTATAAAATTTTAAAATTCAAAGGGATATAGTCACTTTTTACAATAAGTGTGATA
>CATKHJ010157617.1:0-52562 GCA_949750685.1 Vernicia montana | reverse complement strand
GTGAATTCCGATACATTCCCACTAGACATATAATGGCACAATGCCAAAAAAAAAAATGACACTATTCAAATTATAACACCTGTCATTGCCAAGCTAAGCCTATATAGTAGTTGGAGACCAAATTAGAATAGAAAATGAATTCGAGAGAGAAGGTCTATTTGGTAAAAAGAAAGTGAATAGGGCGTACAAAAATAAAACACAGAGAGTAGAACTTTAAGAAAAAAAAAACGGGAGTATAATTATAAATAAAAATAAAAAACGGGTATATAGCGTAATTTCCTCTATTTAAAACTACCAAACTTCTATTGAAATTTTGCATAACAACAATGTTCAAACAGTTCAAAAAAAAAAAAAGTTGATAAGCTCAAATTGTAGATTAAAAAAACGCAAATTTCATTGGAATTTTCACATTATGAGTATAATTTAAAAAAAAAAAAAAATTAATCTTAAACTTTTTTCCTTTGATATGATTTTTTTTATTTTTTTTCCTTCTTTTTTTTTTTTTAGCCTCAAAATGCTAAACTAGGTTTTACATGTTTTTTCTGGTTTTTTTTTTTTTTTGGTTCTGACCATTTTTTTCCAGTTCAATAACATTCCGATTTTTATTGCTTTTTAGATAGTGATGGGTTTTTTAATTTAACTGGTCGGATTTTAATAAGATTGTTCAATTCAACTACTAATTTTCTACTAGTATTTTCTAATTAAACGACAAGAGAATAGTTTGAGTAGACAAATGATAGATACAGTAATTATTATTACATTACATTCCAAGAAATATCCATGCAGCCTCCTTATTAAGCACGTGTGGATTTATATTATATTTATTTATTTACCAGTAATATTTTGGGGTTAGAAATAAAAAGTTGTCAAAAATTCTAAGACAGAAATTCAACCTTTTTGGCCAAAAAAAAAAAAAAAAAAAATTCTACCTTACTGTTTTGTCGTTTAATGAAAATTTTAGGACTCAAACTATGCGGTGCAACGCAGTGTTGGTGGTTGGCACGTGCCGAGCCTTAAATGGAAAATTCTTTGGTCAGATCTAATTTGACCAGGCGGTCAGCTTCAAACTTTCTGTTTAGTTAGCCATTTCTTGAAGTTTGTGCCATTCGACATAATTCAGCTGACGGCTTATAATATCACATATCACGCAATCATAATTATTAAATTCGGTCTAGACATCAATCCGATATATTAGTCGAATTGATGGATCAATAGTTCTATAATCAGGTCAGTCAATTTAATTAATTAAATATATAATTTATAATTTTATATAATAAAATAAATATAAAATATGAAAAAATTTAGGAGTAATTAAATTTTTACTCAAAAGTAAAAATTAATAAATTAGATATTTCATTATATATATATATATATATATATATATATATATATATATATATATATATAAAAGTCTATTAGATATTTCATGTATTTTTAAATTATTAGTATATTTCATTATATATCAATTTAATAATTAAATTATTAAATTTCAGAGATTAAAATTAATTTAACATTAAGAATTAAAATAAAATGAAAATTTTATAACTTTTACAATATAAAATGAAAATATAAAATGATTAAAAAAATCTTTATAAATGAAAATAAAAGTGGATATCATAATAATTTATTCAAACAGGCTAAAATAATTTTTTTACTAACTTATATTTCTTTTAAAGAAAGATATATAAAAAACATACAAACAAGTAATATCCTTCTTGTCTCGATATTCATTAGAAATATGAAAACATGCAAACAAAGCAAGTTATAGTGAAAAAAAAATGAAAATTGCAAAATTATCGGGTCATTGGTTCAACTATTTAGACCAGTCCGAATTTAATAACTATGCACATAATAATAAAACAGAAATATTGCTGAAATTATTTTGAGACTTGTGAGATTTCATATTTAAATTTAAGTTATAGTCGAATTCAGATTTTAGTTAGAATCAAATTTTATAATAATAAATTAATAATAATAAAAGTGAGACGATCTAATAAAAAAAAAGTATTTTAGGATTTAAAGTTTAATTATCAAAGAAAAAGGTCCTTAAAAAAATGTGAGTACATTTTATATATATTTATATTACTAATTTTAAATTTTGGAAAAATTAAACAATGCTCAAGCAAGAATATGTTTTAATTTAGTGGTGGAGGTAAGTCATTTTAGATTAATCCCATGGAGAATTCAAGTTTCATGGATAAGAAATCTCTTTCCCTAAAAAAAAAAAGAAAGAAAGAAAGTAATATCATTCAAACATCTTTGTATATGTATACTATTTTACCCAAAAATATATAAAGGAAACAAATTCATAAAAGAATTATCAAATAATATTTTGGTGCGTTGAAAAATAGTTATCACTCATTTAATTAGGATCGATTTTATACAAGAATGTGTAATTTATACTTTACCACTGATCTGTCTAAGATCAACAAGAGTGAATTGGGCTAAACTTGTTAGTTATGGGCCTTGTTCTTGATGAGCATCCTTATTTCAGCCTGCGAAAGTAGAAAGACATCAAAGGGCCAAGCTAAGGCTCTCTGATACTTAAGTCAGTAGCAATAATGGAGATTATAATTTTCTAGAAGTAGTGATTCCTAGAAGATCAAAAAGTTCTTTTAAAGAAAAGAAAGAAATGAGAAGATGTAGAAGAAGCTACCTGAAGTTGGTCGTGCTACTCCCTTTTTATACCATACAAATATTCTCTCTAAGTTGGTGGGTGATGGATGTGACCGGTGAATAGGTTTTGCCAGGGCAGACTAGGTCATCATGACTTTGTATATCACATGAGAATAGGTGTAGCTGTCGTACTACTGACACCAAGTGGTAGTTGGGTTGATGTTATAGATGTGATAGGTCACTTTTATGAAGACGAAGCCCTTCATCATAGGTGCTCTTCGGTGCTTAAGAGAATTATCTATTAACGAAGATCCCCTCTTCGTAAAAGCACGGCTGAAGGGGTATAGATGTGGACCTTCTTCGGCTAAGGCGAGGGAAGGCTCACTAAGTTATAGCTTTTGTGGAACAATCATGGGTAAGGTTTATCCCTATTTCCTTCAAGTATAATTAGATTCCTCAAAAGATCCATTTGAAAGTTTATTGGGCTTCTTTTGATCTATACATTATCCAGGCCCAGCTGGTCCAAATGGGATATTTAAAATTTATCCTTATCAGAGGCCCCCCTGTTTCAATAAGGAATGATCTCTTTATAATCCTTGTTGAAACATAAAGTTTCGAATTGTTTCTTTACGAGATGCTTTATTTATAATCGAAGTGTTTCATCTTCGTCTTTGTCTCTGATCTTTGTTTTTGACTCTTCAGTTTCTTATAATTACAACTCTTCATTAAATGTGAATGACAGAACAGGCGACTCGACTGACATGTGTTTGAATTATGTATGGGGGTTAATCCACGTGTTAATTCAAAATGATTACTTTCTCGATAATCGTTTTAGTGTCTTTTCCGATTTCGAGACTCCATTTCAAATTTTGAATCCATTAAATAGGGCAGCACTATTACAATCTTCACACTATATAAACAAACCCATATTTCATTCTTGAACCTTTACCTGCTTTCTCTCTTCTCTCTCGAATTTCTGCTATTTTTGCGTTTGATGAATTTTCTTTCTACCATTTTTGCAATTCCTTTTCTTTAACTAATGGCTCCCAAAACTGATTTCCAAACTCTCTTGCACCAAACTTGGCATGACATTCCCTCTTCTGCCCAGAAGAGTGATTTTATCAACTTTAAAAAGAATTTGAAACATCCCCAGAGAGAATTTGGGCTTTATCTTCCAAAAGAAAATTAAAGACGATTTTTGGATCCTTTGAAAGACGGATATGATCTGATAGAGCTTCCTAAAGACTGTTTTTATTTCGGCTTTTTCCTTCGCCAAATGGAGGCGGGTTTAAGATGGCCTCCTACTCCTTTCTTCATCAAATGCTTCAATCACTTTCGGATGAACCCCATGGTTCTTCATCCGAACACGATTAGGGAAATACACTGCTTCGAGGTTATCTGTACTGCTTTGAAGGTAAAACCCACAATGAAGATGTTTCAGATCTTCTTCAAACTAGGGAGGTCGACCAAAGGATTTGTTTACACTACTTCTGCTCGTCCTAAAAGATGACTTCTCAAGGGCAAGGACAACAAAGTGCCTTCTTGGCATCAAAAGTTTGCTTTAGTTGTGCGAACAAGTTCAGACCGACGAGGGTTCGATTTTCCAGGCTATCTAATGATAGCTGTTGGTACTCTTCCTGATTGGCCCAAGGATTTGAGTGCCGAAGAACTAATGGGCATCAAGACTTTGATCCAAGGGCGATCAACATACAATATATTAAGAATATAGACCAGGCATCTGAATTAAAAGAGTGTATAGGTAATTCCTCTTCGAACTTCTTCGCTTCATTCCTTTTTGTATTATTATGTATTGTGTTGTTGCTGATATTATATTTTACCCTTTCTGTCAGAGGAAGAGAAAAAAGGTTATTGGGATGATGTCGAGAAAAATCTTTCTGGCATTATTCCTCTCTCTTTTCGCCATCCTATTTCACTTCCTCAGATTGATGAGTTTAGCGGGAGGCTAATTCATCGATCTGTATCCATTGAATTCCTCCCTACCGAGGTCTAAAAGGAAGCTCCTATTACTGAAAAGGAGAAGATTCTTGTATCCATTCCATCAATTCCTGTTGTATCCATTCCCGCACGAAAATCTGTTCGTATTAAGCGCCGAGCAGGTAAGAGGGTTGCCCCCATCACCACTACTACCACTGCTGTTGAGCTTCTTCAAAAAATTAAGGAGGCTTCAAAAGCTTCCACAGCAATTCCGGAGAAGATCAAAGAGAAACCCTTCTCTTTAGTCGATTATGCTGCTGATGATGATAATGAGCTTATGTCTTCTCTTCTTCGCCAATCTGCTAAGGAAGTCGAAGAGCATGCGAAGAAAATAGCAGAAAAAGAGGCAAAGCTCCTTGCATCTGCTTTGCATCAATCAGCTATGGAAGCTAGAGTACAAACAATAGGTGTTCTTCTCAACAGGGAGGGAGAATCTAATGTTGATAAGGATGTACTCCTTCTCAGAAAAAGGCGAAGGAACAAAGTTGGGCAATTGAAGTAGGGGCAACTAATGAAGGTGTTCCAACTTCGGTTCAACCTGCTGTGGTGGTAGAACCCACTACTAATTCTCCACAAACTGTTGCTTATACTTCTGGAGGTATGGCAGTTTTTTTGGTATGCTTAACATAGGTTTTGATTTGGACCTTTTAAAATAGTTCTTTTTCTTTCAGGATCTGCGGAGGCTGAAATTCATCTCTCTGAAGCGAATCTTGGGTCTTCGCCTTCGCCTGGGTTCAACGATCTGGATTTTGATGCTTTTTATGAGTCTTTGGGGACTTCTCATACCCCCAAATCGGCAGTGCCCATCGAAGAGGAACCTATAGATATTGCCGATGAGGAGCCTCCTTCCAAGAGGCAACATACTGAAGGGACCTGTACTTCTTCAGCTCCTCTACCAGATCTTCCAGCAGGAGAAATTTCTGATGAAGATGAAGGGATTTGGGTTCACCCACCACTAATACCTTTTACTTATATTGGGCTTCATACGGAGGGTGAACCAATTAACCCAGAAGCTTTAAATGAAGAAACTACTCTAATAGTTAGAAGACCATTTTCTGAAATGGTGGGACCATATGGAGCAGGTCCTTCATATATGAAGGAGGTTAGGGCGAAGCCTGAACTTCGATCTGCACAACCTCCTATTCGGAAGTCCATGTTCAACTCAAGATCAAAGAGCATGTTTGACGATTTTCATAATTTTGGATGGTCGAAGAGGGCGGATGGTTCCATAGGCTTCGCCAATAATCTTGCTACTGCACTTCATTCTCTACCTCTTCCCAGCAATTAATTTTCCATTTCGACAAGAGATTTACTTCGCCGAGAAGTTTTCAAAAGCTATGATGTAAGTGCACATTTACTTCTTTAAGTCTAAATCACATTTATGCTTTGCTTCAATTTCTTATTTTGTCCCTTTTTCTTTTTAGGCTCTGAGGACCAACCTTGTCTTGCAAGAGCGCCTAACTGCTTGCGATAAGTATTACATAGAAGCCCGAAATGCTGCTTTAGCATATAGGGATATCATAATAAAGTAAATAGGAGATATCGATTATCTCCTTAATAAAATGAAGCGTCTTCGACAATCAAAGGGTGATTCCTCGAAGCTTCATAAGCTTCAAATTGAAGTTGCTGGACTTTGGGCAGAGAATTCAACTTTAAAGGAGAGCAGCCTTTACTAGGAGGGGCGACTCAAGGGTACAAAAGAGATGTCAGAGAAGAAATCTGAAGATTTGAATGCTCGGATTGCCTTTCTCGAAGATTTATTATCCCACAAGGATAAAAAGATCAAAGAGCTTCAATATTCTGTTTGTTCTTCTGAGAAAGAGATCGATAGAATGAAGGATCAAGTGGCCTGGCTAAAGGACAATAATGAACATTTGGAGGTGGTTCGTGGAGAATTGAAAGAAGCACAAGAGTAGCTGCAATCCCAAGGATTTGAACTTGAAGTGGCTCGTAAATCTCTTTCTGCTGCACAACATCATTCCGAAGAGGCTGACTTATCTCGTTGGATGGCCATTCATAATTTTGTCAAGTATGAGCAGTTCAAGAAAATGGTGGCCATTTCAAGTATGAAGTTAGCCGTCGAATACTATAACAAAGGGATTGATGATGCAACTAAAGTATTTCCTGGGATTTTGGCTGCTGTCAATAAGAGAAGGGTTACTACCGAACCACCTCCTATTGATGAATCAGAATTTGAAGTAGAATTGCCTTCTCACTTTGTCTCCAAGACTTCAACTGATCCTCATCTAGACCTTGCTCCTTCTTCTTCAGCTCCTCCTACTGCCCCTTGGGAAGATCCTGCCAGTAGAAAAGCATCCGAAGGGAATCCTCTCTGAAGCCTTTTTGAATTCTTTTATACTTTGTACTTTTTGTTTTTATTTTTATATTGTACATGTAATTTACATAAAATGAATAATATATGCCAATTATTTTTCTTATTATACTTAGGCATTTATATTAATTTAACAATCTTACTTGTGCGAATAAAGAAAGAGAAACATATAACATATAACAAATACTTGTTCGTCTTCCTTTTTAAAACTGTTATTTTATTTTATGTATTTCTGCTTTGTGTTAGGATAGTCTATTTTCCCCCTAACGAAGCAAAGAATGAGAAATTTATCTCTTTGCACGTATGCTTTTATTTAAAGAGATTCTTACTTATTCAGTTAGAATTGCTTTCTTGAAAGGCTTTAATATGTCTCTATGTAAGACTTGAAGCGCTTAGCCATCGGAGAGTTTAATGCCTTCTTTGCGAAAGGGCTTTGGCTTGTCACTATGCAGGGCTTTGGCCTACCGAAGCAGGGCTTAGTGTGCCTAACCAACGTAGGACTTAGTGCCTCCTCTATGGAAGGGCTTTGGCCTGTCACTATGTAGGGCTTTGGACTACCGAAGCAGGGCTTAGTGTGCCTAACTAATGTAGAACTTAGTGCCTCCTCTATAGAAGGGCTTTGGCCTACCGAAGTAAGGCTTAGTGTGCCTAATCAACGTAGTACTTAGTGCCTCCTCTGTGGAAGGGCTTTAGCCTGTCACTATACAGGGTTTTGGCCTACCGAAGCAGGGCTTAGTGTGCCTAACCAACATAGGACTTAGTGCCTCCTCTGTAGAAGGGATTTGGCCTATCGAAGTAGGGCTTAGTGCCTCCTCTATAGAAGGGCTTTGGGTCTTCGTCATATGAAGACTCTGAAACTCTTTGCTCCGCCTTGGTGAAACTTTTATTCTTCTATATTGCATTTATTATAAGGAAGAAAATCATGAAGCATTTATCATTTCATTCATCTTCTTCATTGATAATACATTTTGAGGTGTTGGATATTCCACTTGTGAGGGATTTCAACACCTTCCATATTTACAAGCTTGTATATTGCTGGTCCTATCACTTTTTGGACTCTGAATGGACCTTCCCAAGTTGGAGCGAGCTTTTCGATGCCTTCTCTTTTTCTCGTGGCTTCAAGGTATCTCATGTCCAAATCTCTTTCGGCAAGTATCCTATTTTTGACTTTTTTGTTAAAGTAATTAGCTGCTTTATTTTTGTAAGCTGCTAATCGGATACTAGCTTTGTCTCTAAGCTCTTTGAGGAGGTCGAGGTCGATTCTTCTCTTTTTTTTATTTTGCTCATCATCGCATAAATTCACTATTCCGCTTGGCATGCCCACATCTACTGGAATGACTGCTTCCATTTCATATGTTAAGGTGAATGGAGTCTCGCATGTCGGTTCTCTTGAGGTAGTTAGATAGGCCCATAGCACATGATATAGTTCGTCTGCCCAATTTCTTCTGTAACTATTTAGCCTCATTTTTAAGCCTTGTAAGATGGTTCTGTTAGTTACTTCAGCTTGGCCATTCGATTGAGGATGAGCCACTGATGAAAAGTGTTGTCGTATGTTAAGACCAGCACAAAAGGTTCTCATTTTAGCATTGTCGAACTGTTTGCCGTTATTGCTGACAAGTTGATACGGGACTCCAAACCTGCATAAAACATTTCTCCATAAAAAGTTAATAATCTTTTCTGCAGTGATGGTGGCTAGAGGTTTGACTTCAACCTATTTGGTAAAGTACTTAACAGCTACTAGAAGGAACTTTCTCTGTCCGGAGGCCATTGGAAAGGGTCCCACGATGTCTAACCCCCATTTTGCAAAGGGCCATGGACTTGAAATGGGCATTTGTTCTACTGCTGGAATGTGTTTGCCACTACCATACTTTTGACAAGCGGGGCATCTTCGTACTAACTTCATAGCTTCTTCTTTCATTCTTGGCCAAAAGTATCCTTGTCTGATAGCCTTAGTTGCTAATGCTTTTCCCCTAATATGTATTCCATATGACCCTTCATGAATTTCTTGGAGGACATATTTAGCTTCTTTAGGTTTCAAACATTTCAACTATGGCAGAGAATAAGCTCTTTTGTACAGAATACCATTATGAACAGAAAAATGAGCACTTCGATATTTCACCTTCTTTGCTTCTTTTTGATCCATAGGTAATTCTCTTTTCTCTAAATAAGCTCTAATGGTATCAATCCAACAAGGTTCTTCATCTATTTCCATGACTTCTTCGACTTCTTGGATGCTTGAGAATGTTAGCGAACCCATGAAGACCTTTCTAAGTAAATCTCCAGGATGAGTAGCTGCTAACTTACTGAGGTTGTCTGCTTGACAATTATCAATTCGAGGGATTTTGTAAAACTATACTTCAACCCCTCTATCTCTAATTCTTTGCACTATTGCTTTTACCTTGCTAAGATATTTGGCCATATTTTCTTTTTTGGCTTCGAATTCTCCATTAATTTGACCAATTACCAATTGAGAATCGCTATGAACTTTGAGAGCCTCTAGTCGAAGATAGTTTGCCAACATTGGACCCTGAATCATAGCTTCATACTCAGCAGTATTATTATTGGTAGCAAAGTCTAGCTTCAAGGCATACTCCAATAAGAGCCCATCTTCTTTATTTAGTACTATGCCTGCTCCACTTCCATCATTTCCACTAACCCATCCACATAAAGCTTCCAAGTGGAATGATCTTGAGAATTAAACACTTCGGTTTTCATGCTCACCTTTTCTTCTACCATTTTATCTTGCTTTGATATTTTAGAACTGAACGAACATTCAGAAATGAAGTCAGCCAAGGCCTGGGCCTGAATCGCAGATCGAGGTCTATATTGTAATCCATATTGGCTTAACTCAATTGACCAGCACAATATTCTTCCCTAAAGCTCTGGCTTATGCAAGACTTTTTAGACTGGTTGGTCAGTAATCACTACCCCTTAGTAAGCTTGTAAATACACTTTGTACTTCATAGCAGACAAGAGTAGGGCAAAAGCAAGTTTTTCCAAAGGGATGTAATTCAATTCAGCTCTTTGCAGAACTTTGCTGAAGTAGTAAATGAGTTTCTAGACAGATCCTTCTTCTCTAATCAGTACCGAATTGATAGCTTGATTCGAAGAAGACAAATAGATTAATACTTCTTCACCAGGTAGCGGTCTACTTAGAATTTGTTATGAAATCAATAAGACTTTAAGTTGCTCAAAAGCTTCTTGAAATTCATCTGTCCATTCGAAGGAGTCATTCTTTCTCAACTTCTTGAAAAAATGGCATGTACTTCTCAGCAGATTGAGACATGAACCTATTAAGTGCCGCTATTCTCCCTGTCAATCTTTGCACTTCTTTTACATTGCGAGGAGGTGCCATGTCTATAATGGCTTTCACCTTATCTGGATTTGGCTCAATCCCTCACTCACTGACCATGAAGCCTAAGAATTTTCCTCCTTAAAGAAGGCACACTTTTCTAGGTTGAGCTTCATATTATACTGGTTCATCACCCAAATACCTCTTTCAAATCTCGCATGTGATCTCCGAAGCTTTTACTCTTCACAATCATGTCATCTACATAAGCTTCAAGATTTCTACCTAGTTGTTCTTTGAACATCTTATTGATAAGTCTTTGATAGGTAGCTCCAGCATTCTTAAGACGAAAGGCATGGATACATAACAATAAGTGCCTTTCTCTGTGATGAAAGATGTCTTCTCTTCAACTTCCGGATACATCTTTATTTAATGATAGCTTTGTTTTGTATCGAGCGAATATAAGTATCCATATCCTGCGGTGGAATCTACAAGCTTGTCTATCATGGGTAATGGGAAGAAATCTTTAGGACAAGCTTTATTGAGATCAGTGAAGTCTACGCACATTTTGAAACTCCCATTAGCCTTCTTGACCAACACCACATTGGCTAACCATTCTGGATATTGAACTTCTCTGATAAACCCAGCTTCTGTTAACTTATCTACCTCAACATCAATTACTGCTTGTCTCTCTGCTCCGAAGCATCTCTTTCTCTGTTTTATAGGCTTAAACATCGGGTCAACATTGAGCTGATGCATTATTATGTCTGGACTTACTCCTTTCATCTCCTTCGAAGTCCATGCGAAGCTTAATAAATTCTCTTTAAGAAAACTTTGAGCTTCTATTTTATGTTCGACCCTCAAAGAGGAATTGATGAGCAAGAATTTTTCTGGTTCTTCCTTACTGATAAAGAACTTTTCTAATTCTTCTATTGGTTCTGTTCGCTGGGGCGAGACTTTTTTCACTTTCCTTGTTGTTGACTCAATCATAGCTACTTCTTCAACAACAACAGTATTGTTCTTCCTTCTCTTCTTATCTTGCTCTCCCATCTTTCCTGTATTTTTTTGTGTTCCATATATATGAAATTCTCCCCCTTCTGGCTTAGGGATAGACATTCTTAATCTTTTGATATTGATCGAAGCATCAAACTCATACAATAATGGTCTCCCTAGCAACACATTGTAGGCCATTGGAATATGTACCACTACAAACGTGGCCATCACCGTGATATGCTCGGGGGCTATGCCTATTGTGAAAGGCAATTTTGCCGTTCCAAGTGCTTGCACCTCAGACCTATCTAGTGTTTAGACCGGGTTATTTAACTCTTTTAGGTTCATCTCTTTTAATCCCATCTTCTTATACGCTTCATTTGTTATCAAATTTACTGAACTACCATCATCTACCAAAATTCTTTTTACTACAAAATTGGCAATTACAGCTTGGATGAATCTGCGTGTGAAGTTCTCAGCCTATCTCCACTTTCTCTATTAGCCCATGCTCTAGTTCCATTATAGCAAACAAATTTTGGCTCTTCACTAATTCAAACTAAGGCTTTAGCCTTGTTTCTGCTGATTGTTGCCTCATCAGGACCTCCTGTCGAACAATTGATAATTTCAGCAGAGCCATCATTCACAACTTGCTTGTTTTTGTCTTGGCTTATCCCAGCTTCTTCTCTATTTCCCCTCTTCTCTTTCACAAATTGACTCAAATAACCTCTTTTAATGAGCCGTTCTATCTCTTCCATTAATATTCGACAATCATTTGTGTTATGACCGTGAGTATTATGGAAGAGACAATATTTGGTTTTATCTTTAAGCTTCGGGTCTCTTCGTATCAGCTTCAGCTTAGTCCATATGTTTTGGTCTTGAAAGGACATAAACACTTCGGTTGGACTAGCGTTGAAGGGAGTCAACTTCGAAGTATCAAAGCGAGGTGGTCTCCCAGGGCCTCTTTGCCTCGACCCTCTCTTTTGTTCATCTTTCTGAACCACTTCTTCTTTTTTTCTCGCTTTTTTCTCTTACTGGCTGTAAGCTTTGCCTCTTTTTCTTTTTGCGAACTGACTAGAACGATAAGCATCATCTTGACGGATGTACTTTTGAGCAATAGCCATAGCTTCTTCTAAAGATTGAGGAACATGCCTACACAAGGCTTTAAAATAGTCATGATGATTCGTGCCATTCTGAAACGCTTTGACTGCTCTGGCTTAGTCAAGCTTTGTTACTTTTAATGCCTCTCTATTGAAGTGAGCTACATAATCTCTGAGTGTTTCCCCTTCCTTCTGAGTTATCTGCTCCAACGATTGAGTCCTTTTTTCCATCGAAATACTGGCTGCAAACCGATGCATAAAGCTTTCAGCAAGTTGTTTGAAAGAACTAATTGTTTTTTCTTCTAGTCCATCGAACCATCTTATAGCAGCTCCTTCTAAGGATCCTCGAAAAGCTTTGCATAACACTTCATCATTAGTTGTTTGGATTTCTATGGCATGTTTATAGTCCATAACATGGACTCTAGGATTAGATTCGCCATTATATTTCTGGATATTCGACTGCTTGAACTTTTCTGGCATTTTAAAGTCACAAATTCGTTTCACAAATGGCGACTTAAGAGCAAGTGTTAAGTTTTTATCCATAGCCTTCTTGCCTCGAACTTCTCCCAACTATTCTAGAGCTTTTTTCACTGCTTCTCTAACATCTTCAACTCAATGCCTACTAGTCACTTCATGACCTCTTTTACTTCTATGATCTCTTCGGTTGGATGAAGAGGCTGACTGTGAAATTGTTGCTCCCCTTTTAGATTGCCCTTCAGGATCTACTTCTTCTTTATCTTTTTCCTACATTATGTCCCCTCTTCTACTAACTCTCTCTTTAGGACCCATATGATCCCTTTGATGATGATGAGAACGTCTTCTTTCTCTAGAATGTTCTCTATTCCCATCATGCATACTTCTTTCAGCTCCATGTGAGTGTTCCGCAACTGGGGGTGGAGTTTTATCCCTGCCAATCTAGCCTATCACTGACCGAATCATTGCTCCTCTTGACCTTTCCAGTGCTCTTTCCTATTTTATATTTGGTAATGATGGGGGTATGGATGGAAAGGTTAACTGCATATTCACCACTGCCCTTGGGTTTGTTTCGGGCACCACACTTACATTTGGTGCAAAATGAGTAAAAGGTGGTTGTGTGGCTTGCATGGCAGTAGCTAAAGCATGCAAAAACTGCATAGCAGGTGCCAAATCGAGTGGTGAGGGGTTAATAAGTGCATTACTAGGACCAGCCGCATTTTGTCTAGCAAACAAAGCACTCAAGTTTTGAAAAGAAGTAGTTAGGTCCACAGTTTGAGGAGTTGAAATAACTGTGGGTGGTGTGAGATGTATTTCTTGGGGGATAACACTTGTTGTGGGGTCTGTAGGTAGAGGGGGTAGATCTTTTTTAGTAGGATTTGTCATTGCTACGTGTAAAAGAATGTTTTGCAGGCTAAAAAGGTGTTTTTTGGAGTTTAAGGGAAAATGGTTAACCATTTATGGAAAAAGAAAAGCAAGCCAGTGTAGCGAGCTTCAAAGAAAAGAAAGATGATAGTTCTTACCCAACAAATTTAACCAGTCATTCCCCACAAACGGCGCCAATTTGATCTATCTAAGATCAACAAGAGTGAATTGGGCTAAACTTGTCAGTTATGGGTCTTGTTCTTAATGAGCACCCTTGTTTCAGCCTGCAAAAGTAGAAAGACATCAAAGGGCCATGCCAAGGCTCTCCGATGCTTAAGTAAGTAGCAATAATGGAGATTATGATTTTCTGGAAGTAGTGATTCCTAGAAGATCAAAGAGTTCTTTTAAAGAAAAGAAAGAGATGGGAATATGTAGAAGAAGCTACATGAAGATGGTCGTGCTACTCCCTTTTTATACCATGCAAATCTTTTCTCTAAGTTGGTGGGTGATGGATGTGATCAGTGAATAGGTTCTGTCAGGTCAGATTAGGTCATCACGACTTTGTATCTCACATGGGAATAGGTGTAGTTGTTGTACTACTGACACCAAGTGGTAATTGGGTTGACGCTATAGATTTGATAGGTCACTTTTATGAAGACGAAGCCCTTCATCATGGGTGTTCTTCGGTGCTTAAGAGAACTATCTATTAATGAAGATCCCCTCTTCGTAGAAGCACGGTTGAAGGGGTATAGATATGGACCTTCTTCGGCTAAGGCGAGAGAAGGCTCACTAAGTCATAACTTTTGTGGAACAATCATGGGTAAAGTGTATGCCTATTTCCTCTAAGTATAATTAAATTCCTCAAAAGATCCATTCGAAAGTTTATTGGCCTTCTTTTTATCCATACGTTATTTAGGCCCAGCTGGTCCAAATGGGATATTTAAAATTTATTCTTATCACCCACAAATTAATTAAAATAATGTTTTTATTATTTTATATTAATTTTATTTAGCCAATATATATGTTGGTGGAAATTATTTTGTGATTTAAGGATCGATATTGAAGAACATAAAAACTTTTGACATCACAATATATAAGAATATGATGTATGAACAAAACATTTCTCTCTTTCTTTTTGCAATTAGGAAAATTATATTTCTACGCAATTCTTAGTTGTAAAGGTACCATTTCCCCCCTTTTGTGCCGAAGCCAATGCCTAAGTTACTAATATAAATATATTTTTAAATGAATGTGCCTTTCTTTCTTTCTTCTTTTTTTTTTTTTTTTTTTTTTTTTTTTTTTTTATATATATATATATATATATATGGGAGGGACTAATGAACTGTGGAATTTTTGGTACAAAACTTACATAATAAATTGATAATTGATAAATTAAAAAAATATATATATCATTTATCGCAACAAGGACTTTCTAGGCAACTTATTTTTTTAGTTAATATCATAGTGGTAACATTTTAGCAACGAAATTGAGAATTTTAATTATGAACTTCCTTTTTGTATAAAATTTTAAGATGCATTTATTATTTAAAAGAAATAAAATTAAACATATTTATTATACTACTAAGTATATACAGTAAAAGAAAAAAAATATCATTTTATTAATTATACTCTTAATCTTTGTAAAAAAAGAACGGTGATAATTTTTTTTTAAGACAGATAAGGTAGTATTTTATGTTAATATATTGACATATGTATAGATAATTAAGAGCAATCATGAAAATGAGAGAATTCTAATTGGTAGTCTTTCTACCTATATATATATATATATATATAAAATTGAGGTCGCAAATTTTCACAAGATGAAAGTGATTGGGCACAAGTTGTTAACCAACCAATAAGATCATATCTTTATTAATTAGCTGGCTTTGGGCAATATATATATAGCTAGCCCACAAAAGATCTCCATGTTGATTATATTATATATAACTATATTAGTGGGATAGAATTAGATTTGTAGGCCTTTAAATAAATAAATAAATAAATTCTTTAAGAATTTAAGCTTAAACCCATCCTTAAAAAAAAAAAAAAAAAAAAAAAATTCATTGCCACTATGTTATTTGTCACCTTCCTTGAAAGGTGACAAAAGATGAGGAGTATAGGCAATAAGAAGAAAATGAAATAATAGGGTGGGTGTGGGTGTCATCACCCACATATTATTATTTTATCTTTAATGGAACATTGACTTTATGAGGGACTTATCCACATAGAAAATATAGTTAAATGTCTAGGACCAATGTATATCCTTATTGCTTTAAAACAACATTTCCTCTTCAATGCTTAATTTTTTCCAATGTCTACTTGCCGATTATTTCCAAGCCTATGTTTTCTGTTTTCCTTTTAATGAAAAATAATAGTACTACTTCAGTTTTAAAATATCTATCTTTTAAACTTTCGACATATAAATTAAAAAAAAATTATTAAATTACCACTATTTTAAAGTAAAAAAATTAAATTTTTTTTTTTTGATTTTGATATAGAGAAATAAAAAATAATTAATGCAAATGTTTAGTAAATGAATAAAAAGAAAATAAAGTTGGAAAAAAATAATAAATCCTAAAACGTCAGATATTTTTAAATAAAAAAATATATTTTTAAAATGACAAATATTTTGAAACGAATAGAGTACCTTTTTTTATATTTTATTGTTTGCTTTCTCAAATCTCACTAGACATTTATAAATTATATATGAATTTAAAATTTTCAATGAGTACTCAATGCATATGATCTAAAAAAAAATTCATAAATTAAGATTCATGGTCCGATTCATTAATAGATCTATTTCCTCCTAATTGAGTTTTAACATTTGGTTTAATATTCAATTAATTGATGTCATTTATTCCATTTTGTTAGTGTTAGGATAGATATGTTGGTGCGCCGAGCAATGAGTTTTAATTAATTTATAAAAAAAATTACAAATTGGTGGATTTTTAAAATTGTAATAATTTTCAAATTTAGATATAATTCATGAGCATATCAGAGTAAATAATTAGTAGATATATTCATGAATCATGTTTGAATTTAAAAAATATTAAAATTTTTAAAAATTCAATATTTTTGATCTATAATTTTTTTCATAAATTGAAGTGTATGGTTCAATACACGAAGAGGTATACTAATGAGTATGTTGCCTAATAGCTTGAATGTATATATGTAAGTAAATGCAATATTAGTGGTGGTTAATTAGGCCACGGTTGTTAATTATGGCAACACAAATTGTGTTTAGGGATGGCAATCCCTCGATTTTTTTCTGCATAAGGGCGGAGATGGAAAATATTTATTTTTCATTAGTGGAGATGGAACAGGGATGAAGAGTGTATTCCCATCATGCAGGGATCCTCATCTTCATCCCGTGGGATTTAATATTATAATTACTTAATTATCCTAATATAAATAATATATTATTTAGTTACCCTTATATATATATATTAGGATATTTATATTTTAATTTTGTTTGGTTGATGTTTTGTGTGTCTGAATTTATTAATATTTTCTAAATAAATTTATTCTTATTTTCAGCTATTATTTATGAATTTTATAAATATAGATAAATTTAGCTAGGGGTGAGCATCGGTTGGTTCGATTTTCAAATCGAATCGAACCAATCAAACCGAACAAACTGAAATTTTTAATATTAAAAATTAAATCAACCGAATTACATATAAAATCGAATCGAATCAATTCGGTTCAATTTTTTTAAAATTTTTTTTCTCCTAATTTTTTAAAACATAAAAAAATAAATTTTAAAAAAAAAACTATAATTAAAAAAGATTATTAATTTTGACAATTTATTTTTTCAATTTTATTCGATCAATACTTCGACATTTTGCAATTTAATATTAAAAATCTATAATTAATTCAAAATAGAGTTAAAAAGATTATTTTGTTTATCAAATCATATCAGTTATTCTTCATAATTATCAAATAATATGTTAATTCAATTACTAACGTTTTTAATTTTGAAATTTATTTATTTTAATTTAAAATTTGAATTATAATTTAAAATTTAAAATTTATCATATGTACCATTTTCATATCAATATTTTATTTAAGAAAGAATTATTGAAAATAGACTAAAATTTAAATTTATAATCAAATTAGATATACACTTTTATTAAATTAAATTTACAAATATACTTTAATATTAAGATTGATTTGAAATAATTTAAAATCATATATATTCTTAAGTATAATTTTCAATATAATCAATACTTTTTATTTAATTATTAAAATAAATTTGAAACACATTTTAATCTAAAAGGATCTCGTTCTAATTTTTTTGAATAATTAAATAAAATTTATTGATTATTTTAAAAGTTATACATAAAAATATTATATTATTTTAATAAAAAATTAAGTTATTTAAATATAAAAATAACTTTATTTTAATAAATTTCGGTTTGGTTCGGTATATTCATTTTTTTTTACTGAAAACCGAATTGAACCGAAATAACCAAAATTTTTGATATTGAAAATCAAAACCAAACCAAATATTTTTAAAATCGAACCGAATTGCTTAATCAGTTCGATTCGGTTCGATTATACGATTTTAACTGAATAATATTCACCCCTAAATTTAGCAATACAAAATTCAAATGGAAAACGGAGATTCCCCACATAAATGATGATCTCTACGTGGATGGGGATGAAAACTAAATTATTCATGTATGTGAGGCGGGGACAAAAATCAAAATTTCTTCGCTAAGGCAAGGATGGGGATGGGGAATGGTTCCCCTAGCCCCACCCCGCAATGAGTATTACAAAACTAGCAATGTCAAATTTGGTAATATGCTATAACAAATATTTTCTCTGTTTCAAAAAGATTGTTCACTATTTTTTTTTTTGAATTTTTTAGGACGTCCTAAAGCACATGTCCAATTAAAAATTGATATAAGTGATTTTTCTATTATGCCCTTATTAATTTGAAATTAACATGCGATATTAATTATACATTTAATGATAGAGAAAATATAGGCAATAATAAAATTAAAAAAATAAAGTAAAAGTTATAAGTTGACACATTATTAATTATATTTTATTAATTGTGTGAGATAAGGAAGGTTAAAATAAGACAATGAAAATAATAATTACAAATGCAATAATAATAAACAGTGTGCACACAATGATATAATTGCCTTGATAATAATGAGAGATAACAGTTGTAATGAGACAGCACAAAAATATATTTGTATAATTCAAATTATTTAGTAATTAATTAAATTAATTATTATTCTCTCCGTTTCATTTTATTTGGGATATTTTTTTTAAATGTGTCAAAAAGTATGTTTCATTTTTATTTTTAATATTTTTTTTACCCTTTATACATATTTTGTCCGTAAATATTAATTCAACTTTTTTCATAAAGTTTATAGAAAATTGTATTTAATAAATAGCATAAAAGGAAAAATAACATATTATTTAATACTCTTAAACTTTATGTAAAAAAATACTACATCCGTTTCACAATAACTGTCGTTTTATGAGGATGCACACATATTAAGGAAGCTATTAAATAGTTTTAATTTTAATTAATATGGACAAATATACCCTTATTTCTCTCACCAAATAAGAAAAACCATATGAAATATTGGAATTGGGATGATTGTAAAGTTGAAAAAAAGCTAATAAATGCTGTATTGAACTCTTAAAACGACAAATAATTTGAAATAAAAAATTCTTTCTAAAACGACAGTTATTGTAAAAAGGAGGAAGTATGTCACAAACAAAATGGGACGGAGGGAGTAATTACTACTAAACACTCTATCCATTTATTTTTATCTATCGTTTTTTGTTGTTTCACAAAAATTAAGAAATAATTAATTACGCTAAGTTTTAAGAATAATATGACTAAATTATCCTTATTGATTATAGAGTAAATGATAATGATAGAATTTGAAAAAAAAAATTAAGTTTTAATATTTTGAAAAAAAAATCTTTCAAAAAATGACAAATAAAAAGAAATGGAGGGTGTAATAACTATACAAATTGAGATATTAACTAAGGTATAATAGAACAAAAACGTGAGACTTTTGATTCCATAATTTTATTTTTGAGTAGCGTGTGCTGTTAAATTAAGAATTTATTGACATATGTTATTTAGAATATTAATTATAGAGTTTTTTTTTTTATTTAGTAGTAATGTGATATTATGAGTCAGTTTTCACACGCCGTATTAAATCAATATTCTTGATTCGATCAAAGGCAGACCATATTCATCGAAACTAGGAGAATCATAAATAAAAAAAAAAAATCCTTATTTATAACATGACTCTAATAATTGAACCTAAATAAATAAGAAGATGAGTAAATTTTTTTATCAATTAGATTAATTCTTGGAGTTTATAGAATATCTATTGATATATGGTATGCAATTATATAAACTCTTAAGGCTGCATTTGCTTAAATGTTAATCAATATCACCAAACTTTTTTACATAAGCCTTGACAAAATGGGTATTTGAGTCCACAATTACCAACTCAATTGAATAACCCAAATTTTTTTTTTGTTCACTGTTGAATTTAAGACTTGATTTTCTTTCTTGAACCGTAGGAATAAGTAACATATAACAACAACTTAATCTCTTTCTTATTAATCTTTCATTTTAATTTGTCTTTTAATCTCATTTATGAATAATTTAACTCAAATTTACTCTTCTTCTTTCTTACCCTAATTAAACACTCCAAATTTTATTGAAAGCCGATGGCTTTTCATCATCACATTATAATTAATCAAACAAAATAAAATTTAAAAAAAATAAAAAAAGAAGAAGGAATTGAAAAACTCGGCGATCAAAAAGCTAGACAGAAAAACAAACAAAAAGACAAACAACAAATTGCTACCCTAAGACTTATGACGTCATCAAATTTTTTCTCATTGCAAATTTCACACGTGATTTATAAGAACCTTCAAAGAAACTCTTATCACGATTAAAATAATATATTATAAAATACAAATATTAATAAAAAATAAATAAACCCCACCACTTTTAAATTAAATAACTAAGTGCATGCACCACTTTCCCTATAAATGCTTCGAAAAATATCATTTCTCACAGAAAATAAAAGAAAATAAAGAGAAAAAAAACAGTACACAACAAACACATCAGAATCTTTAATTCTTTCTGTTTGTTTCTCAAGAAAATCTTTTTTTTCTAGGTAAAATTGTATTTCAAGAAATGTACGGACAAACAATTAATGAGTCTGATTTTTCTTTTCTTGACTCTGTTCGCAGACATTTACTTGGGGATTCGATGATTTCTTGTAATAATTCTTCTATTTCTAGTATTGCTAATACTAATAATCCTGCTGCTGTTCCTAGTACTACTCCTGTTTATTGTCGGAGTTCCAGTTTTAGTAGCTTGTACCCTTGTTTGTCGGAAAATTGGGGCGATTTGCCACTCAAAGTCGATGATTCTGAAGATATGTTGCTTTATGGCGTTCTCCGTGATGCAGTTACCGTCGGTTGGGTTCCATCTCTTAAAACTGAACCGCAGCCGGATTTTCCTCCGCTCAAATTAGAACCGCAGAAAGTCGATGATTCTGAAGATATGTTGTTTTATGGCATCCTCCGTGATGCAGTTACCGTCGGTTGGGTTCCATCTCTTAAAACTGAACCGCAGCCGGATTTTCCTCCGGTCAAATTGGAACCGCAGGAGAATTCTGCAGTTTTGCCGGAAATTGGGGTAGCTCCGCCCGAAGTACAGCTGCCAGAGAGAATTGAGACTCAGGCTGCGCCTGTGCCTGCGGCTGCTGTTGCTACTACCCCTGCAGTGGTACCAGCAAAAGGGAAACATTACAGAGGAGTGAGACAGCGGCCGTGGGGGAAATTCGCGGCGGAGATTCGTGACCCGGCGAAAAATGGGGCTCGGGTTTGGTTAGGGACATTTGAAACAGCGGAGGATGCAGCTTTGGCTTATGATCGTGCTGCTTATAGAATGCGTGGCTCAAGGGCGTTGTTGAATTTTCCGTTGAGGGTGAATTCCGGTGAGCCGGACCCGGTGAGAGTGACATCGAAGAGGTCATCACCGGAGCCTTCTTCTTCATCTTTGTCGGGGTCGGAGAGTGGGTCGCCGAAGAGGAGAAAGAAGGCTGTCAGCTCCGGTACGACGGCGACTACGGCTGCTGCTACTAAAACTACAGTGGCTCAAGCTGGGTTAGAAATGCGAAATGCAGTTAGTTATCAAGTGGCAGCAGGTACACATGGCAAGTAGCTATTGGTTAATCAATAATACTAAGCTCTAAGCATTTTGCACGAAAAAGAAAAAAAAAATAGAGAAAATGATACTGTAGATTGAAGGTGTAAGTAAAATGTCAATGATCATTCCCATAAATCTTGAGGTTACTTGGAGAAGTGAAAAAGAAAAAAAAAGAAAGAGAGAGAGAAGAAGCTGTTTGGCTTGTGAATACAAATTTTGTTTTTGTTTGATTTTTTTCTTCTTGAATGGAAAAAAAAAAAAAAAAAAAAATTATTCTTTTAAGGATAAATATTTTGGGCATTTGTTATTTAGAATGTTTAGTGTATTAATTAGTAGCACATTGTTCTTACCTTTCTTCCATTGTTGGTCCAATTACACTTTCTATATATGTTTTTTGAACTGAGCTAATATATGCATTGTATGTTGGATTATGGGAATTCACACCATATCAATTTTTTGGCTATGATATTCAGCTAGAAAATTTAGCGGGTGGATTTGCTTAAAATTATTAATGTTGATTATTAAATTAAAAACAAATAACAAAAACTCATTAGTTTCATATATATATTTTTTATCAAATAAAAAAAAATTAAAAACCACTTAAAGAAAAATTTTGAACAGATCCATTATTTTTAGTATTGGAAGTCAACTTCTTATTTTGAGGGGATACATAAAACACGTATAAATGATTTAAACAATTTTTTTTTAAGGAGAACTCAACATATAGTTCCGCTCGGATGATATTAGAATACCACAATTGATGAGAGAGTTTTGGAATAAAAAGATTTAAATAATTTTGATTAGTGTTTTTCAAAAGTAAAATCATGTTTAATTATAATTGTTATTAAGGTTATCCTTTAAAATTTGTTATTATTATTATTTTTTTTTATCGTTTTGTAGATTGTTTTATTTAATTCAATCATATAGATACAATGTAGCACAACTAAAAAAGAAAATGCAAATTGATGTTTTACGACACACTCTAGAGGTGTTCATGATATTGATTAGTTTGACTTGATTTCAAATTATCAAATTTGAGCGAAGATTTTGTTATTGAGTATGATTCAATCAACATTTGAAAATTATTGTTACATAAAATTGAACAGTCTAAGTAATATTTTTCATAAATTTAATTATTTTGACCTGAGTTTGGATAAAATCCTAAGTATGACTAGTTAAATTCAAATGGAAGATAAAAGAATTTAGCCCGATTAATTTAGGCTCACTTTGCCCTGCCCCTCATCCATTGAACAAGTATATGGTGTACTCAATGATGGAATTAGGAGGCTGAGGGTAGTCATGACTTTTCCTAACTTTCAAAATATAAAAAAATTTAGGTGTAAAATTATAAAAATTTAGTCATATATAGTATTTGATCCTTTTTTTTTTTAAATATATAGAAGTTTATTTAATTATATATATTATCTTGATATAAATTATAATTTAAGAAATTTGATTTCATAAAAAAAATTTCTGACTCAATCACTGAGTATACTCATGCAAATTACAATAATTGATTCATTACAAAATTTTGGTAAAGACTGGCTTAAATCCTTAGCTCAATTGGTAAATTATAGTTTATACTAGGGTTGCTCTATTTGTTGTTCATTGTTTAAATTTAAAATGGGATTACAAATAGGTAATGTATTAGACTATTAGTTTATTTTTTTTGAATTTTTTAATTTTATTATATGTAAATGGTCTTTTTTTTTTTTATTAAATTAAAGAGATGAATGTAATATAATACATACTAAAAAAGATTCTTATGGATAATTTATGAAGATAGTTTTCATATCCTGTGTACGCAGAATAGATGGATGCCTTGACTAGCTCCATAGTTTTTTATTTATTTATTTTGGCGGCAGTCTGGATTCAATAACAATAGTTTGAATAGTATTTATTTTAAATTAACTAATTAACATTTATTAATAAGAATTGTAATAAAGTAATTTATAAGGTAATGAGTACAACGATTTTCTGCTCTGAAATGATACAATTTATATATTATATAATGAAATATGAATGTATCGTAACATCGGGAGTTAACTTGATTGATAGAGAGTTTATTTATTTTTTTATTAATTAAAGTTCGATTATTAAGGTTAACATTTAAAAAAAAATATTTAATATCAGTTTGACATGTAAGTTGATCCCAAAAATACTACGATTAATTGAAAAAAAAGAAAAGAAAAAAATGCAATGTTAATTGAAATTTTATATACTTACATGCATATTCTAGCATGATTTCTCTAGTTACTCAAATTTCTCTTCCTCTCTTTAAAATAGTTAACCAATTTCACATAAGAGTGAAATTGGAGTAGAACTCTCTCCAAGATTCTAATTCATTAGGATATTTTAGAATTAGAATGGATCAAACCCGAATACACAAGTTTATTTTTATTCATTAGTACATTTTAGAAGCTCGTCTCGAAACTCCACCGAAAACAACTGCACTCATCAGTTGAAGCTGTCGGCCACCATAGACTTTCAATGCATTTTTTGACCGTTACAGAGCTCCGTTCACGGAGATCTTTATATGGTTGAGTTCCTCGTAAAGCCAGCTACATTTCTATATCAGTTGTTTGACTGATTTATCACCGAAAAGATAGATAAAAAAAATGACCCTCCAAAGCTTTTTAAGCCATTTCTGGCCAAATTCGAGCAAGTGGTATGAATTTTCAGTATCAGCAAGTCAAGCTAAGTGTAACGGTATCTTCACATCCCCCACTAATCATTAGATTTAGAATTTGAAAGAAGAAGATGAAGATAGTGGTGGTAAACGAGGAGAGAGAGAGTTTTTGTGTTATTGCTTAGAAATTTATATCTCATCTGAAATGATTTTTAAATGACACATTATTTGGCATAAATAATATTAAAAAAATATAAGTAGATGTCACGTATAAATTTTGACGAGCTAAATATCGGAAAACTATATAAAGGACAATCGTTGCAATTAAATTGAAATTAAAGAATTTTAAAGCAATAAATCAAATTTGAGGGACAATAATGTATTATAGTAATAAATTCAGAGACAATAAGTGTAATTTGTCCAAAAACGGCCAACCAGGTCGTGTCAACCGTCAAAGCAAAAACCGCAAGAGGCAAGAGGCACACGAGCACAAGTAGACAGTTATGCGGGCCCATACTGATACTGCAACCAGTCCCTTATCCTATCATTTTGTTGACTTTCAAATGTTTGACTCCGACTTTTCAACGATTTTCAAAAGGCAGAGCAGGTTAACGTAAAGGTTGACCATTTTATTATTAACTACTAACCACTCCTCTGTTCTCAAGGTTTGATGATTTGAGTACAACCATTCTCTGCTCTGAAATGATACAATCATATATTATATAATGAAATATGAATGTAGCATTAGTTTGATTGATAAAAAAATTTTCTCATTTTCTTATTAATTAGAATTCAATTATTAGAGTTAGCATATAAAAGATAACTTTTAAATGCATAGATCAAACGTAAGAGATGCGCTTGACGCGTAAGCTAATTTTGATGATAACCCAAATCGACTGAAAAATATTATGAATGCAATGTTAATTGAAATTTTATATATTTACATGAATATTCTGACATGATTTTTCTAGTTACTCAAATTTCTCTTCCTCTCTTTAAAATAGCTAACCAATTCCACAAAAGAGTGAAGTTTGAATAAAACTCTCTTCAATATTCTAATTCATTAGTACATTTTAGAATTAGAATGGATCAAACCCACGAGTATATTTTTATTCTGCTTGCCTATATTAATATTGGCAAAGCCCAACAAAACACAAATATTTAAAAAACTAATTTTTAACTTTTTAACCCCTTTTTTGAACATGTAATATTCATTTATTCCGGTAATTTTAACTTAATGATATTGAAATTGATTTCATATATATAATATTATAAATTTAAATTTTTAATTGAAGTATAATTAATAAAAAATATATACTTTACATAATTAAGGTGACAGAGATAAAATTATATAAGACAAAAACTCATAAATTAGATATTATGATACAACCATGTAGCCAGAATCTAGTTGACTAGAATTATAGAAACAAGTATTTAATACTTTCAAATGACTAAAATACCCTTTAACAAAATTGATAGTATTTTCAGCTCTCTAATGGCGCTATTCTTGCTGCAAAATTTCCCTCTCTTCTTCCTTATTATTTTTCCCCAAAACCATTAGACAAACTTATAAATACTTCGTGATCTCCAAAGCAAACCACTTCATATTTTCAAAGCTTTCATTAGGGTGTGTGTATTAGCTATTGATTATTACTCCCTCCATTTCATATTAGATGACGTTTTAGAAGTTTTATCTTTTTTCACAATAGATGACGTTTTAAAATATCAATAGAGTATTTATTTATTTTTCATTTTTACCCTTTTTTAATATTCATTAAATACATTTAATCTTCATTTTTATCCTTAGAGGAATACTTAATAAGGGAAATTTAATATTTTCTTCTACTAATTAAAGAGAATTAATTAGTTTATTAATATTTGTGCATACCTTCAAAACGTCATCTAATATGAAATGGAGGGAATATTTTTTTTTTTGAATTAAAGGTAACTTGAGTCTTGAGGTAGTTGTTGAATGAAAACTTTCAAATTAAATAAATAAAACTTATATTCCAAATTATTTTGATTACAAGAGCCATATATTGGTGTTTGTCATGATAATATAATACTCCCTCCGTCTAAAAAAGATTGTCCACTTTATTTTCTCACACAGTTTAAGAAAACATCATTTATTGCTTGCCAACTCATAAATTTTATTATATTTTTTCACTTATACCCTTACATATACTCATTTATTACTACTTTTTTTTTATTATTATTAATTTTGAGAATAAACAAGTACTACACTTTTTAAGGATAAAATGGACAAATACCTATATTTATTTTTAAAGTGGACAAGCATTTTGGGACATTCTAAAAAGAAATAGTGGAAAATCTTTTTAAGACGGAGGGAGTACAATATTAGTGAATAATTGGAGCAAAAATGAATAGTAAAAGCTGAATAATGGTTATGGATGTTATAAAACTAAAGAAAATAAAAGCAAAATGAATAGAAGAAACTTATGAGATGAGAGAAATAGGAGGAGTTTCTTTTTCTTCTTATTGTAAAATGTATCATAAAATGCCTCTATTTATAGGCTTACAAGAATTTCAAAGTTCATATGTTACAAGCATTATGAAGGGAGGTAAAGGGGTAGAAGTTTAGAATACAAATGGACATCCACTTAATTATAATATTTATAACACTCCCCTTTGGATGTTCATTGTACAAATATATGCCTCTAAACCTTACTAAGAAAAAACTCAGTGGAAAAAAAATCATAGTGAAGGAAAAAGAGTACATTATAATGGTGTATAATAAACCTGCCTCGTTAAAAACCATGCTAAGAAAAACCCAGTGAGAAAAATCCTGGTCAAGAAAAAGAGTACAGTGCATATTTTTTCCCCTCAAAATAATGTCACTTGAGATTTTTATATCGCTGCATTCTAATGCTGTGCACCATCTTCTCAAATGTCGCGGTTGGTAACGCCTTGTGAATAAATCTGTCTAGTTATCCTTTGATTGAATTTGTTGAACATTTAGATTTTGGTGTATATAACCATGTACTATAATCTCTCTAAATTATGTACTTAAGTATGTTTAAGTAATATCCACATATAATAATTTATTTATAATACCCCCTCTTAGAGAAATTAAAATAATTAAAGTATATATTTATAAGTTAAAATTAATATTAAAATATATATTAATATTTTACTTTTATGTTTTATTTTGTTCACTTTGTTTCAAACCAAACATTACTGTAATGACTTGAATTTTTAATTATTTTAAAAATCTTATTTTACAAGAAAATATAATTATTTAATTATATTTGCTATATTTATATTTAAAATTTTGGATTATTATGATTTTGAAATATTATTTAATTATAGTTTTATATTATTTTAAATTGGTATGTGTATTTAAGGTAAAGAAAACATTTTTATGAAAAATACTTAATTAAAAATTTTATTTGGTTATTATAAATTTCTTTAAAATAAAAAGAATTATTTTATAGTAAAAATATTAATTATTTGTTAAAAAAAAGTTTTAATATATGTGTGTGCCTTGCTTCTGATTGGCCTAGAGAGTACCAATCATAAGCAAGGGCTGTTGGTGCAGAGAGAACATAAACGGGAATGAGAGAAAGAGAGAGAGATGGAGAGAGGCGGTGGGTGCCGATTCACCCACCTTCGGCCACCACTTGAAGACACAACCACCACCATCATGGAGCCCAACCTACAGCGAGCAGATGAGCACCAGAAAAAACCAGAACCGGTGGCTAGTGGCGGTGCAAGTAAGGAGAGAAGTTTTCTCGGTGCCGAAACTGTTGACCTTGATTTCGGACGATGCCAACGTCCTTTTATGGTGATTCAAGTGGCGTTGGAATCGTCTTGAAAAGAGCTTTCCATTGATACCCATACCGACCTTTGGAACTCACTAGAAATGGAGATCAAAATTTGAGTCACTGAATCTTTAAAGGTGTTTTCCTGTGAAATGGCGGCGAGTGAGAGAGAGTGGTGTACATTTTGTATTTCCTGATGAAGAGATGCTTCAGATGGCATAATTTTCACCTCCAGAACCGCCGATGGTGGTGGCTCCGGCGATCCCAGTTCCAGCAGCCTAGTTTCAACTTTGATCGATCAGATTTCGCGTGAGTAAGTCCGAAACCCTCAGATTTCACTGTGATGCTTGAATTTTGGACCGTATATTGCTAGAAATGTATATATATGAATTATATTTATGTTCTCGGTGTTAATTGATGAATTTGAGATAAATATGAATTTTCATGAATTTATTGAGCTGAATTTTATGTTATGAACGAATTTAATTTATTTTAAAATCTTATATAGTTCTTTAAATAGTAATTTTATGAATTTATTTACATGATTTTTATATTGTTTTAATTTGAGTCGTGATTAATTTTATAATGAGTTCAAAGTGTTGAAATCTTTTTTATGCGATTTATTTTTATTACATATATGTGATAATTATAATGAAATAAAATGTTTTATAAGTTAAGTTTAATTTTATCAGAAAATTGAATTTACTATATTTCTATAAAATATTATAAAGGTTTTGAAGTAAACAATTAAATTATATTGATTTGAATTGTTTCTTAACTAAAATAATTTTATTAAAAATAATACTTATAAATTATCTTTTAAACAAATGACCGAATATTTATATTGTTAAATTATATATTTTTTAAATAAATTATTTTAATCAATGTTTTAAATGGTTGAGAAATGTATTTAAGTCGTTGAGAAGAATTTATGTTTTAAGTATATTAATAATCTTCTTGTGTATGCATATATGCTCGAGTCGACGAATTGAGTCTGATTTTGATTGATGAGTTAAATCATTGCGATGCTTGCCAAGTTTGGAGACCCAGGAGGGGGGTCATTGAGTTGTGGTTGGTTTATATGAATCGTGGATTTTATTTAGAAGTGTTTATTTCTTTTGTTTCAGCAGGGTTAAGTCCTAGTTATAGGGGAGACTCTGTCGAAATTTCGACAGAATCTTTTAAGTTGTTTGTGTATGTATTAGTTGAGTTGTCTATATCTTGATAATCTTTGTATGTTATACAATATTGGCGTTTTAGGCGTCTTCCTAACTACCATATGTCGCACTTCGATAACAGCTAGTTAGATCTATCAAGTTTGTGAGTGATACTTTCTAATATGTTTTCTTACTTATCATGCATTGCATTTACTGTATGTAATTATATATGTATATAATTATGCATTATGAATGCATAAAGACATCCCAGCATTTGAATGTGAATGTTGCATTAAAATTATGTTACATATACTTGTGGATGTTTGGATGGGATTAGGATGATGTATGGCCACATAGGGTTTTAATTACGATTATGAGTATGTTATGATAATGTATATATGGCTATGATGATGATATTACATGGATAGCCTAACTTGAGCTAGTCTCATTGTGGCCCCTAGATATGGATAAGAGAGTATAGGGATGCTTGGTTAGAGCTGGACTCACCGTGGCCCCGTAGTTTGGAAATAAGAGAGCCAAGATTAGGAGGTCGACTCCCCATATTGATGTTTATAGTGATTCATATCGATTAATTCCCATTCCTGGATGATTATGTGATTGATTGTCTGTTTAGCACGATGTATGAACATTTCTTTATATAGAATGATGTTAGGATACCAAGTTTGTATATTAGTTAGTATCATTCACTGAGTTGAGGCGCTCACTCTTGTCTCCTTATTTTTTCAGGTTGCAGATTGAGTTTGAGAAGTAATTTTAACTGAGTTATTCATGATATTCATCATCCGGCAGTGAAGTTATGTTATCATAATATATTTTGGTTTCGTAATTATTTTCAAATTGTTTTGTATTATAAATTTCTAGAACTCCGCATTGTTATTTTCGTTATCTGTAATTCTATTCAGTTGTATGATTTGTATTAGTTTGATGAGTTTAGAGGATAGTTGAGCTTCCTCATTATAGTTGATATGATGTTTTGTTAAGCATGAACTTGATGATAATAATGTTAATATGAATGGTATTGTAGTCCTGAGTGGCAGAGTATGATGTTTGTACAAGTTCTGCTTAACAGGTGAGCCAATAGCCCTTATTTTGTGACAATTACAACTATCATATTACAGTTTTACCGTTTAGTGTTTAGTCATTCTTAATATGGGTTCCGAAAGTCTTATACTTTCTCGTTCCCTAGTGCTAGTCACGTGCCTTTAAGTTCAGGTCGTGACAATTGCATTGGAGTAAAATTTTGTCCAATCTAATTTTCTATAGTCTTATTTATGTTATTTTATTCCGTTCAATCTTATTTAGTTCATTAGAATGATAAAAGTTTTTTTTTCCCTCTAATTCCAATCATATTCAAATTTAAAACTCTAAATAAATATTTTAAGTTTTTAAATTTGAAATTTTCTCCAATTAGATTGTGTCTAATGGAATTGAGCAACTTGTAGATTTATATAATGCTGCCCAATTCAATTTTATGTACTCTTATTTATGTTAAAATATTAAAATATATATTAATATTTTACTTTTATGTTTTATTTTGTTCAATTTGTTTTAAAACCAAACATTGCATTGGAGCAAAATTTTATCTAATCCAATTTTATGTAGTCTTATTTATATTACTTTATTCCGTTCAATCTTATTTAGTTCATTAGAATGATAAGAGTTTTTTTTTTCCTCTGATTCCAATCAGATTCAAATTTAAAACTCTAAATAAATATTTTAAGTTTTTAAATTTGAAATTTGCTCCAATTGGGTTGTGTCTAATGAAATTGAGCAACTTGTAGATTTATATAATGCTTACCCAATTCAATTTTATGTAGTCTTATTTATGTTAAAATATTAAAATATATATTAATATTTCACTTTTATGTTTTATTTTCTTCAATTTGTTTCAAACCAATCATTGCATTGAAGTAAAATTTTATCCAATCCAATTTTATTTAGTTTTATCTATGTTACTTTATTCCGTTCAATCCTATTTAGTTCATTAGAACGATAAGCGTTTTTTTTCCCCTCTAATTCCAATCAGATTCAAATTTAAAACTCTAAATAAATATTTTAAGTTTTTAAATTTAAAATTTGCTCCAATTGGATTGTGTCTAATGGAATTGAGCAATTTGTAAATTTATATAATGCTGCCCAATTGGGAGCTAAATCATAGCATTAACATTGAGTGGCAATGGGTGATGAAGTGCATGTACACCATTTTCTTGGTGTTTAATTAGAGCAATATGAAAAACTATATGAGTATGGATTAAATAATACATACAATATAATATGGTCAACTTACACAAAACTATACAAAATGGACAAGATTTCGAATAATTACATATTCTACAACAAACATGTCACGACCCGACTGAAGAGGCACGTGACTGGCACTAGGGTACGGGAAAATTTAAAGCTTTCAGAACTCGTAGTCAGTCTAACAATACAAGTCAACAGAGAATATATCAGAAAATCATAAATTAAGAGCTAAGGGCATACATGCTAACAAAACCTGTACTCATAATATGTCAATCTAGTCACATCCCACTATATCATCAGGTTTTTGTTTAGCAGAATATCTCATTATGTCATATTACAGACAATAGATACCAATCATAAAAAATTAAACAGATATAAATTCGGTCTACTCTAATTGCGAAATTCTAGAATTATATATTATATACAATACATAAATATAAAATTTACTGCCGGAGGAGATGGCAGGGAAACTCAACAGTAGTAAAATAACCATGCTCACCCTGCAACCTGAAAAAAAATAGTGAGACAGGGGTGAGTGTCTCAACTCAGTGAATGATACTAACTAATATACAAACCTGGTGCTCTAAGTTTAATCTAACATTAGTGCTCATGCAACATGTCATACATATACATAATCACATAATTATACAGGGATAGAAATCGGTCCACATGAATCACACTAAACCTCAATCTGGGGAGTCGATCCTCCTATCCTAACTCTCTGAATCCAGTTACTATATCTTAAAATCCAATACATTGGGTCCCAGCCGTCCATAGTCTATGCCAAGCAGCGTCGACCCGACTGACAGCAGCGAGCGATGAGCAAGCTCCAAGTCGTCATACACCAGTTACAGCTCATCAAACATAATCATCATCATATCATAATCACAATCATAGGTGATCCTTATGTCATTCCAATCCCATCCAGCATCCACAATTAATATGCAACACACATAATTAATGAAGCATTCATATACATATGCCAACATGCTCAATTAATATTCATAATGCATAATTATATACGTATATACATACGGTAAATGTAGATGCATGAAAAACAGGAAAATATATTAAAAAGTATCACTCACAACACAGGTGCGAAAAATCAGACTTGATCAATAACTAGGACCTGAGGCCGCAGAAGATGGTCCTGAATGATCTAGAAAATAAAGCATGAACAAATTATCAGAACAAAGATTATGAGAATCAACATACAGACACATCCTATGACCGTGGAGAAATCTACCAAAATCTGGAAGAGTTTCCCCCAGAGTAAACTTAATCCCCCTGAAACTCAAACAACAGACTTAACATTGAAATATCAAATATTTCAATCGAACTCCCATATAGCAATTCTTAAAATTAAATTCCAATAATATATATATTCTCTTAATAATTTTTAAATAATTTAACCACCATTAATTATCTAAATTCATAATAATTTCATTATGCCAAAATAAACAATTCTAATATTAAATTAACTATCAGAGATCAATTCCGGACTGCTGGGTGCACTCACCAGAGAGTCGCCGGAAAAGTCACCAGAAAACGTCTACGGTGTCGGATAACGGCTAAATTGGTATCAATGGATTCGTAACAAAACGTAGATACCGGAAATATACATCATTCTCCCTCACTCGCCGGAGGATCACCGAAAAATGTGTCTGCAACCCTGCAACTTTATAGGATTTCGGCCAAATTCAAACGTTCACTATAATTAGCAAATGAGATACCAAATCAAAGTTTAAAAGAAGAGGAAAATAATGGTATCAGAATCGGTGAGAACGAGCCAAAAAAGCCCTCTAAAGCTCATTGATCGGTGGACGTTTGGACAGGCGGTGTGACGGCGTGCGGCTGCAAACGGTGACCGGGGTTGTACCGTTAGAAGTGTCGGAGGCTGAGCTTCATCCCTGGTTGGCGCGTGTCGATGGATGACGACGATCAACAACAGTTTCTCTATCTCTCTCTCTCTCTGTCACTTTAATCCTCTGTCCCTTTTTCCCGTTTCCATAATAAAACACACACACACACACACAGATATATATATATATATATATATATTTTGTAATATCTTAAATTTTTTTTTAAAATAATAAAAATTTGTTAATTGGGTATTTTATTTTAGTAAAAAATAGGTATTTATTTATTTAGTAAAAATTTGAATTTGTTTAATTAATTTTCAGATAATTAAACAAATTCAAATTTTTACTAAATAAATAAATACCTATTTTTTTACTAAAATAAAATACCCAATTATATATATATATATATGTTTTGTAATATCTTGATTTTTTTTAAAAATTATAATATATATAACACAATGTTCAACGTTAATGGCTAAAGTATTATGATGTCTAAATAATTTTTTTTTTTTGAAGTTTAATTGCATATTAATTCTTTTTGAATATATCTGCTAACTTAAATATAGTGAGAGAATGAAATTTGAAATTCAAATTGTAGTGAGAGAATAAAAATATATACTAAAATTTTCACTAAACCTAATTAATTAACAAAAATATATTGTAATCAATGAAAATAACTGTATCATATTTATACCTCATTTAATGATTCAAAAATTACAAAATATAGTATTATAGTTAGCTAAATTCTGACTATTTAATATTTTCCTAGGTATTATTAGCATGTGATAGGCAAACCAAATTGGCACATTTATTAATTATTAGGTCTTACTAATACATTATTTAAAAAATAAAAAAGGTCCTTACTAATAAATGGTACAAACACGAGCGAATTTAGCATGACTCAATCAAATCATCATAAATTAGTTTGGTATATGTGTTTAGACTTTGCTACGTGGTAATAAATATGGCATAATGTACTAATTATTTTTTTATTAATTAATACATATAATAAAAAAATATAAATATACAATCTGTATAATAAATCTCTATTAAATTTCTTTTCTGCTCGATGCTTAAAAAAAAACAATGGGATTAATAACTTAATATACTTGTTAAGTGTAATAGACATGAAAATATATAAATATTAAAGGTGACAAAGTTTGATTTTATATGCAAATTCAATTAAATTTGTTTGTTTTAATTAAATTCTCAATTCACTCCAATCAATATATCAATATACATAATAAAATCAATGTCCACACAAAGTACGGATTAACAATTATTAAATCTAACTTATTTGGATTTTACTCTACAATTTGAACTTATCAAATTTAAATTAATTAAAAATATGAATTTTTTTAAAGAAAAATTTGAATATATGTGTTAGCCGTAAATAATGTTAGTCAACATGTTAGCCACCATTGTCAATATATTAGTTGCACTTGTAGGAAGATAGTCAAGGAGTTGTTAAGAGATTGATTCACAGCACATGTTAAGCCATCAACCATACACAAATCAAGCCAGTAATTACGCCATTAATTATGATTTCTCATAGCTCTGTAAATCTATAAATAGCTCTGTATATTGTATCTTTAAGATATATCAAAAACACAAAAAGTTATATCATATTCTCTCATTCTGTCAATATTTTCTCTTAGTTAACACTATGAATGATATGACTAGTTCGAAATTTGATATGAAATTTGTTTAAGGTAAATGTAGTGCATAAGCATTACTCAATTAACTGGATTTTTTTTTACGCAAAAAAAATTTTTGCATCCAATTCTGACAATTAAGATAGATTTGACGTCTTAATTTAAAACATTCAATATAGTATATTAATCATCTAGATACTTATGAGAGATATGAATTTTTTGTGTTTAAAATATATAGAAATTATTCATTTTTAATTCCACTTCATAAAATTCAAGCGAAAGAGTAAATTTAATTTTTAAACATTACATATAACGAATTATTTTTTTTTTAAAAATCATATTTAGATCAATTAGGTAAGACATATATGTTTTACCATCAAGTTATTATCTCGTGTTAGTGTGAAAAGAAGATGAAGGATATTTAAGAATGGTGGCCACATTCTTTTGCCATTGTCAAATCCATATGCAAACTCCAAGACTTCAAAAACTACCTCTACGTGCAAAACTAATCACTTAAATTACTTTCCACCAATCAAGACTCTATTAGTATATTAGTTTTTCTATAAATACCATTATAATTCTTTTGTAAAATACACAACTTATTAATATAATCATCTGTTCATCATATAATCTAATACAATTGATTGAATAAGCTGAACTTAATCACTCTTTCGAGTTTTCTTTTAATATAAAAAAATAAAATGTAATAATTTAGATGAATATTATTACATCATGTGCCCAATTGGCAATTGCCCATAGAGAAGGGCTACATAAAATTAAAACCGCCAACCAGGTCGTGTCAACCGTCAAAGCAAAGACCGCAAGAGGCAAGAGGCACACGTGCACAAGTAAAGACAGTTATGCGGGCCCATACTTATACTGCTGCAACCAGTCCCTTATCCTATCATTTTGTTGACTTTCAAATGTTTGACTCCCGACTTTTCAACGATTTGCAAAAGGCAGAGCAGGTTAACGTAAAGGTTATTTGGCAAAAAATAAAAAAAAAACGTAAAGGTTGACAATTTTATTATTAACTACTAACCACTCCTCTGCTCTCAAGGTTTGATTTTCGAGTTTCAACATTTTTCAAGCTCTTCGTTCACATTGTAATCTTCATCCTTCTCAAGTTTATTACATAACAACTATACCTATTGCGTCCATCCAAAATTTTAGTAAAAATTAGATTATATTTAATTAGCTTGGTTGGTAAGCCATTAAGACCAAATTGTTAAGTTTCAGCGTGAATAATCTGCTTTTAACCGAACTAAAGAAATAAATTTAGTACGACAAATTGTCCATCTTTAACTGGACAAAAAAATATCAAGTTTCAATTTACCTAAGATTCTTGAATAGTAAATCTGACATAATGTAATAGAAAATACATATTATGTCGAAATCAATATACCTGATAGTTAATCTTACATAAACGTATTCATACATATTACATATATACACTAGATGCAACTTCTAATATTTAATTATTTTTAGTTCTACAAACCTTTCCCCCAGTCACACAGGATCCACATTTCTTGTAAAAGGGAGAATCGTATTTAATAATTTTAAGTTCATAAATAGTATTAAATATCATCATTCCAGTCAGATTATTCTACTGGAGTCATTTTCAACAGCTGACCAGCTGCCATAACCAAATACAAAGATGTGGTTAAGAGACTTGTCCTATTTTGCCAGCAAGATCTCAAAACCTAACAGCCATGTAGAACAAGCTTTCTACAAATATTATAAATTCAAAGCAAAATTTAATAATCAAACAATTGTTTTTAAATTTCCATGGCATGTCATTAGCAGAAAATTATGTTGCATTACCATAACAGAACAATAATATCATCCTTTCGTGCTATTAGCCTATGATTACAATATTTCTTTAGCAATTTCACATAAATTTTAGTTACGTAAGTGAACTGATTTAGACATGATTCAAATAATAAAGCGAAAAACTAACTGAATCTATGACTTAAGCTAGATAACTTCTATCTAATTCTAAAATTTCATGAACAAAATCCGTTGCAGTAACCAGCACAATCAAAAGTGTTCTGCCCTGCTTTGTCTAGAAATATTTGGTGACCTTCTCCTGCAAATTGAAAGTCAATGAGATACAAATAGAGATAATGGAAAACATCCAATCTACAATCTGTATGCATCCAGGCCAAAAAGTATCACTTGGATATGCAATAATCTGATTGATCATCCCATGTCTAAACCTACACCTCAGGTTTGGTATTAATCAAATCATGACCAGATAAACAGGGAAAAAGATGAAAGATGCTGATCAAGCAGCTAGATTTCACATTCACTGTGTGATCCAGATAATGGTACAAGCAGCAAAGTTCTATTATCAGGTCACTGTAATGGCTTAGACCAATTCAAAAAGCTCTGATTAATAAACTGTGAAAGTTACACTAATGATATCCCTTTTATATTTACACATATTTTTAATTCACCAACACCCTCGATCAAGTATGGTTATAACTACCAGTTACAAGAAATGATCTTAGTGGGCTTTTAATAGTTCAGCATGACATAAGATGAAACATAGCCTTCCAGGGCTTCATCTATTATAGTTGATGCAAAACTTGCCCCAGCAACTAAGGTCCAGTAAACATAAAAGGGCAGTTTAGGACATGAAAATCAGTTATCACACATAATACGCAATGCAAAAAATGTAAAATGGATTACCTCTTGGATCGTATATATTTCTCATCCTGGATCATTGCTCCATCATAATCATAGAAACTATCATCATATGCCGCAAAATTATGGCCCCCCTTATAATGTGACTTCTGCCAGCAAAAGCAATACATTATTGAATTGGCACTTAATAAGAAATTCTCTTTGTATCAATAATGTATAGGAACATAAAGCTAAAATAGCATAACTTAAAAAGTTGAAAACAAATATATGGGAAGACAGATTTTTTTCACCATTGTCCATTTATTGAGTATTCTTGAGATTCAGATGGAAATTTTGTATTTCATTTCCATATAACCTTAAAATCGATCTATTTGACACATCCAAAAAATATGAGTTCAGCATTTAACATAATCAACTTTCAGTGGTTTGCTATTGCCCATGATTGGTGCTCCACTCTTAAGAATAATTTTGCACCTTCAGATGCCACATGGAAACAAAAATGGGAACCACAAAAGAGTAAAGAAAGAGGAAAAAACAGTTTCCTTCATATGAAGCAACCAGCAAGAACATATCAAAGTAATTTCCACTTTGCACTTGTAAAGTCCATGTAATTCTTTATCTTGGCTTGTCATGTGACTAATATTTCTTAAAAAGTTGGCATTATAGCCTAGAATGTGCCTCCTGCACACCTGGGGAATGTAAACATAAAGAGTCCTCTCACAAATTTGAGTACTTATAGTGGCCAGCATATCGAAAGTCAAGTGCAGGTGGTGCAAGCAATAAGAAGTTCACAAGAGAAGGAGAAAATTCAATGAACCTCAGAATGTAGAGATTTCTTCACTTCATCAATCCTATCTTGTACTTCTTTCTGATGATTCTTATCCAACAAATACATCTTATGAGCCCATTCAATCTTCTCTTGAATCAAGGAAAGCAAATTGTCTGAATTGGCTTGCCTGAAAATTAAGAAAAATTAACTGTCAGTAAAACACTTATAGATAAAAGGAGAAAAAGAAAGTTCATATACGTGTGTGTGTGCACCTTCCTGCCATAAAATCACTCAGTTAAATTTGAAATTTAAATGTCAAATCTTATGTAATACAATATGAACATTGCAGGAGCACAGGAAAAGAGGTAAATGGAAGAAGGTCAAGGTCCAAGAAGTGCATAAGACAGAAATGCCCGATGGCCCTAATACAAGAATCACCTTAAATAGAGGGCATGAAGGACCAAGCTATGTGAAATCAGGGATAGAATGTAGACACATGCACAGGAACCAACAACCAAAAAAGGTTCAAAGGATGAAAATAATACAACGGAGAAAAATGCAAAAAGATAATCATTGTAAGTCCATCACTAAAACGTAGGTTAGATGAACAATCCAACACTAGAATTGTGAAAAATGATTGAACAGCATATGTATGGGCTTCTCAATAGATTTGACATATTTAATTTTTGCACCAAGTAGGTTTTAGTTCCATTATTAAGGAAAATATCATCTCAATAATGCAATTCCTATTTAATCCAAAATCAAATTTAGCATGGCCCCTAAAGTTCTTCAATAAGAAGACTTCTACTTAGGAAAATTTAAGAAATGCATACCTAAATATTAAAAAGAACAAAATTAGCCAACTTCACCATATTAGACATATTTGGGTGTAAGTACACAAAGGTAATATCACCATCACCTCATCCATTTTACTTTAATTTAATGGCCACTGTCCTTTTCGGTGCCTCATTTAATGTGAAGGACTTCTTCCAACTTAATGAAAATGATCGCTTTCAATATTTCCTTAATTTCCAGTCAGTCTGCTAAAATTGTGCTAAACTCTATTCCCAACTACACAATCATGTATTCACAATATTAGTCTGGAGTTGGCTCCAAGGTTAGCTGGGGCAAGGGGGATTAGCTGCAATACAGAATGAAATTTTTCTGCAAGTGGTTTGCTCTTGTAAGAAATACTTTCACAATTATGTGGTTTTTATGACACCTCTCTACCTTGCTGATTGACAACGGGAATTGTTAAATTAATGAGTTATGTTGGCTGTTTTGTTTAAGAAATTACTGGAAAAATGAAAAACAACTTCAATTCGGAGTACAGTGAAGTGCCATTTAAGAAGACAGAAACCTGCCTCTGTCTGACATAGATAAAAAGTCTGGTACTTGGCAAATAACTGAACAACAATGAATTACCTGAAACATTGCTGTGACTATAATTTGGACAGAGGATTTACTACAATATATGAACTAAAGCATACCAGTTTTTCAGGGTCTCTATCATACTCCCAAGCTGCCCATTTATCAGATCCCTCCCTGCTGCAAATTGCACCTACAAATAGAATAACCTCAGAGAATTAAGTATTGAGTTAAAGCATTTTATTAATGGAATCAAATGACACAGTGAGAATTATTCAACCTCAAAACATCTTTGCAATTGATTCAACTTTCCTTTGACTATGCCCTGTAGAAAAAGCAGTTTAGATGATCACCCAGTATTATTTTAGACAAAACAAATACTTAATCTGAATAAATATACAAAAATAACAGGACCTACCATGTACATGCAGTCATTGATAAGGAAGTCTTCAAGTTCACGCACGTTATAAATCTCCAGCTCCTTCATAAGAGCATCATAGGAGAGAACCTAGAAGAGAGTTAAACAAAGAACAAAATCATAGCTATAATGGGCACATCGTTATCATGTGATTCGACTAAAGAATAGAAAAAGTAAAGCATGATGAACAATTGAAACATTGATACATCCACATATGATGAAAAAATAAAGATCCATGAAGTAAATTGAACAAATGTTAAATCCAGTACCTTGTTTGATTCAGCAAGAGTGAGTACAGTAAGTTGTTTCAGCTTCATGACTTGATCAGGTATCAGCTCAGGCATATTACCTAAATTACCTTAAAAATCCAAATACTAAAATTCATCAAAAAAACACATTCAAACATAAAACAGTAAACAATTAGTTGTAATCAGAGGCTAAAAATGTTATTTACTCGTGTAATCGCGCCAAGATCCATAAGCAAACAGGCGAAGTAGATGAAGATACGCAGAATTATCAGTTCCTTCAAGCTGCATTCAAATTTTTTAAATCTGTTGTAAAGGTTCAAGAAATAATTTAAAAAAAATTAAAAAAAAAAAAAAAAGAGAAACGCAAAACCTGGATGAGATTGGGAACGGAAAGAATCTCAGAAAAAGAGAAGAGAGAAGGGTGAGAAGTGGCTTCCACGATGAGAGGATAAAGAGAAGAGCCACTTAGAGTGGAAGCTTGTTGAACGAATTGTTGTATTAATTGGGCTTGTCGCTGCTCTATCTCCATTGTTATACTGAATCAGACAAAATTCGAAGTCTGGGTTTTGGAAGAAGGGATTTAGATGTCGCTGTATATATATAGGTACGGGTTGTTTGGATTTTTGGGCAAACAAGTATTTAAACTACGACTTGTCGTTTAAATAGTAAAACTCATATGACTCATAACAAGCAAAACCGAACGACAAATCGTTGCCCACAAAAAGTTCTCAACTAAGCACAACCAATCCAAATAATAATAATAAAGGCTAACTGGACCTGTTTAAATGGAAAGCCCATGACTGCTCGTTTAATTTTTTGAATAATATAAATGAAAATTTTAAATGGTTAAATTATTTAAAAGTCTAATAATTTATTATTTTCACTAAAAATTCTAAGTTAAAATTTATATAATTTTAAGTGAATTTTAAATGAATCAAAATTTTAAAATAAATGTTATCTAATAATTTAAAATTAAAAATAATGTCTACTAGGTATGATCTAGTATTTAATACATATACAATATGAATTCTAGTATTATATTCATAGAGGATATGGATAATAAATTTCAATTTCAATTCCCCTTTTTAATGCTAAAAAAAAAAAATTAAAATTTTTAGGTTGAATACCCTAGTGAAGTCAAAACATGTATTTATTTATGTATTTATGTCCATCAATCCAAATCATTTTTTTATTATAACAAAATCATTTTATAAATCTTCAAACTTTGAATAAAAATGAAATGGATTATATAGGTATACATGTTGAATAGGATATCCAAAAATTTTATACTTTTCTGATCTCGCTTTGTAACTTAGTGCTATTTATTTAATCAAAATCAAGAAGATATAACAATACAAAATTTTAAAATCTTACAATATTATAATTCCTCAATACTAATATCAAAACAAATTTAAAATAATTAAAAAAAACTAAAAATACAAATAATGATAGTAACAATCTCAGCACTAATTAAAATTTGATTATCAAAAATATAATTTAGGAGATAATTCTTGAATTATGCATAAGTTAAATGTGAGATGCATCCTTAGACTCACATGAAAAAGAAATTTAAATTTCTTTAGGTTTGGTTTGGTTTGATTTAGTTGAAAATTAAAAGCCAAACGACTGTATTTCTAATCATTGATGTTTGAACTAAATTTCATTAATTATCAATGGTTAAATATAAATTTCAATAGAAAATAACTTGACATAAAATTAACTACTCTAACAAAAGCAAATTGATTTGTAGATCGCAAATGTTTAACAGAATATCCAACTGCCATATAGTTGATTTTAAAAAACTGCGACTATAACAGTAAAACAATATGACAAACCACTGGTCTATATTTTTTGTAAGCATCTGAAATGCAACAGTGCACATACATACCACCAAACTCAAAATAAAAAAACAACTTCCAACAAGAGAAGACATAACAAAACTTTCAATAAGAGAAGACAAAATAATATAAAAAATAAAATACAATCTAATATAAAATAATAAAATAAAAAGTATCACCGTAACAACAGTAAATACAAACTCACCTATAAACATATGGTAAAAATAAAGATGAAGAGGTGACGGTGAAAGCAAGAAGGTAGAGAACGAGATCGAGCAGAAGGAGTCAATGGTGGATGTGATAACAGCAGCAGGAATGAGACTATCCATGTCAAATTTAACAGAAGATATTGGAACTACCGTTGATCAAAAGAGAAGATCGGCGGTGGTTAAAAAAATAAAACTTAAGGGAAAACAAAAGAGAAAATGAGAAGTAGAGACGGTTAGGGTTTTGTGTTTTATAAAAATTTGTAGCTTTTAAACTCAAAAGTTAATTTTTGCAAAAAAAAAATTCCATTAAAATTTAAAATAATTATGAAAATACTTATTACTAATTAAAAAATATATACATCTTTATATTGATTTTTAAATATTTTAATATCTATATGTATTCATATAATTAAATTTAATTGTGTAGTTATTTTTAGTAATATATTTTATTTTATGTGTAATGTCAAAATTATTAATTATATAAAATTAAAATTTATCATAATATATAAAATAATATATTTATCTGTCATTTTACAATATAATTCAAATTTCAACCTTTAAATTACTAAATACTTTAGAATTATTTATAATTGCTCACTTTGGAGAAAATCTTAGGTGAACCTAGTCCACCACGTCAGATTATGAACTGCCCAATCATGATATTTCATGTTAAACAGTAACTACATGAAAATTAACTACTTGAATTATGGAGTGTGTATTATAATTAACACGTCTACGTGTTAGATCATTATTGATAATTCATAATATGAAGTGGTGAACCTAATTCACCTAAAAATTTCTCCTCATTTTGAATGCGATCATTGGCCATTAACCACTTACAATTGATTGCTAGTCACTGATTATTTATGAGTGCTGATTATGACCGCTAAATCAAATATTCTTTTAATTTCGATTAATGAGTAACGAGTCGATTAACTTGTAACAAGAGTAGAAGAATAGAGTACCAAATAATTTGAAATTGGCAGAAGACTCCATTTTATAATCTCTACCGAATATTGAAGAAACGATTGAAAAATCTTTAAACGGTTGACACTATATATATATATATATATATTCCTGAAACAAAGATACATTATTTTAAAAAATTTGGAAATTAACAACATTAGAGAATTACAAAATTTTTTACAATTCTTTATTATAGTTACTTCTCAAATTTTCTAAAAGACTGTTTTTCAACTAAATCTTTTATTTTTTTTTATATTCATATTAATTTTAACTAATGTAGTTAGAATTTTAATCATAATTGAATTTTGAAAACATCTAAACTCTATGTTTTTAAAGTTTTAGTTAACCTTTTTTTTTTATAATAAGAATTTTATTATTAAGATTAACAGGAATGGAAAAAACATGATTTTTGAGGCTAAAATTACACAAAGCCAACAGGCCACCAAAATACACCCAAGAAACACCTAGGCATCAAATACCATGTAAAAAAGCCCAAAACATCAAGAGTATATCTGAAACAAAGTTTGAGTTAACCTAATCTCAATAATATTTAAACTTCTCATATATCATCACTTGTTGCTTACAATCACTGGGATTAACAAACCCATTAGAGGATCCAAAGCAACGAGGATTAGATAAAATAATAAGGCTCTATAATTTTTTTTTTCTTTGGTGTTAACGGCTCATTTTTATTCTTTGTATTTTTATTTTAGGTTTGCATTTTTGCTTGAAAGATTGGTTTAGGTTTTTAATTTCGGGTTTGATGGTTTCACTTCTCAATTTGTAAGTTTTCAATCATATACTTTTTTATTTATTTATTCTAAGACTTTGTTAATTTTTATTTGATTTAATGTCTCACGTACTTGCACTCAATGGATTAACAAAGCCATTAGAGAATTCAAAGCAACAAGGATCAGATAAAAATATCAGGGTTTATTTTGTTAATATATTTACATACAAATAATCTATAATGTAATTGTTAATGTAAATACATAGTCAATAGTTAACAACTACTTTGAAGACTTCTAAACCTTACTTCCATGTGCAGTCACCTTCATTTCCAGCTAACACTCTTTAATTATGTCTCAATTAGTGTCATTAATCTCCTATAAATAGCTTGCATTTCTCTTATAATAAACATAACAAAGATATATAAAATACTCAATTATTTCTCTTTCTTTATTTGTTCTTAAGGCTCAAACATGGTATCAGAGCATTAGAGTTCAATAAGGGTCTGAATTTTCAGTCTCTCAAATCACAAAATCCAGTTTTTCTTCTTTATTTTTTGTCTCTCAAAACTATCCCAATTCGCCTATCTATACACACGTCAAAATTTTTTTTTGATCATACCATCAGAAAGCCCCTAAAATTCTAAGAATTTTGAAACAAATCTAATCAGAAACGGAGGCCGGACGTGCCCAGTGACGGACCCATATAGGGTCCAAGGGGGGCATTGGGCCCCTCTGAAATTTTAAAAATTATTAGGGGTATAATAGTTATTTTTTCAAATACCTAATTTATAATTTTTTTTTTTTTTTTTTTTTTTTTTTTTGTCTTTGCCTTTACTTTTTTGTTTTGGCTTTTCTTATTCTATATTTTTACTCCACAACTTTAACATTTTTGTCTTCTCATTCAATCATCAATTCATCTTAGAATCAACCTTTTGTCAAAGGCAAATTTGAGAGTTTTAAGGTAAGTTTTTTATATTAGTTTATAATATTTTTTGTATTGAGTTTATTTTAATTTCTTTGTTTATTTTATAATTTCAATAACATTCTTAAATCAAATATTTAAGTATTCCTCAATTGGAAGTTTTGTTTGACATTCTACTAGGTATTTTTTCAATTATCTATGTTTGAAATTATGTTACATCCTTGTGAGATGTGAATTATAAGTTCTGCACATTAATTGCATTTGTTGATATCAATGGACAATGCTGTGTCATTATGAATTTGAATGTTGATGGACAAATGATTTTGTTTAGGTGGTGTGCATTTTTGAAATAAATTATTTTGTTAAGAGTCAATCGAAATCCAATCTTATAGCCATAACTAAAATTTTTAATTGCCAAGCTTCTATTATTAAAAGGAAAGTTGAGCAGAATAAATTAATTCAATGTTATTCAAAACCTGATCTTTAATGAGTGAGTATTATTCAATTTCCTTAATAATTGATCAAAATTTAATGAGAAAATGCATATTTTTTGTAAAATTTCTTATTTTGGCTAAAAGAATAGAGATAGTATAAGATAGAAAATTATTGATTAATATAATTATAAATTTGTTCCTTTTTTCCTTAGATATGGAATGATATTATAAAAAAATATCACCTGTTGTAGAGTTATCATCGTCATCGGCCAATAAATCTGTTGTTGTTCAAGAATCATCAAAGCAAGATAATATTGAGGTTGATTTAGAAAATCTTCCTAGTGATCCAGGACTACGGCCTAACATAATGAGCTATCCGGCTGACTTAAGGGATCAAGTTCGTAGAGCTTACTTATTAAAAGGTCCATGTCATCCACGCGAGCATAATTTTCCTCAAAGGATAGATGGAAGTCGAAAACGTAAATTTTTTGCATCTTGGTTTGATGAATTCTAAAGTTGGTTGGAGTATAGTGTTACAAAAGACGCAGCATTTTGTTTATATTGTTACCTTTTTTCAGTAGAGTGTAGAGAAATAGGGCATGATGCTTTTGTATCTGAAGGATTCACCACTTGGCGTAAGAAAGATAGGTTGAGAGATCATATTGGAGACCATAATAGTGATCATAACAAATGTAGGTTAGCTTGTCAAGATTTGATGAACCAAGCTCAACACATTGAAGTGTCATTTTCTAAACTATCAGAGCAAGCAAAGGTTGACTATCGTTGTAGGTTAAATGCATCACTTGTTTGCTTGTGCTATCTAATGATGCAAGGACTAGCTTTTTGAGGAAATGATGAGTCGGAGAATTTATTAAATTAAGGAAATTTTGTTGAACTTTTGAAAGTTATTGCTTTGTGTAATGAGGAAATTAATAATGTCATATTGAAGAATGCTCCTGATAATCTTAAACTTACAGCTCCTCATATTCAAAAAGATATCATCAATGCAGCTGCAATAGAGACAACAAATGCTATCATTCAGGATATTGGAAATGATTTTTTCTCCATTCTAGTTGATGAGTGTCGGGATGTGTCAGTCAAAGAGCAAATGGGGGTTGTTATACGTTATGTGAATAAGACTGGATGTGTCATTGAACGTTTTCTTGGTCTCGTGCATGTTAGTGATACAGCTGCAACATCACTTAAGAAAGGTATTGATTCTTTATTCTCCACTTATGGCTTGAGCATTTCTAGTTTGAGAGGTCAAGGTTATGATGGAGCTAGCAATATGAGAGGTCAATTTAATGGGCTTAAAAGTTTGATACTAAATGAGAATTCTACTGCTTACTATATCCATTGTTTCGCTCATCAACTCCAGCTCACACTTGTTGCTATTGCTAAAAAGCATACCAGTATTAGTTCTTTTTTCAATACTGTTACACACTTGTGTAATGTTGTTAGAGGTTCTTGTAAGCGCAAAGATATCATTCGAGAGAAGCAAATGGAGAAGGTTCTTGAAGGGATTGCAAATGATGAAATTAAGACTGGAAAAGGTTTAAATCAAGAGATAACATTGAAACGGCCAGGAGATACCCGTTGGAGTTCACATTACGGTACGCTAATTAATTTGGTACATTTATTTTCTTCTGTTTTTGATGTTCTCGAGTATGTTGGAGAGAATGGTAATGATGATCCACAAAGGGTCGAAGCCATTGATTTGCTAAATATTATGAATCGTTTTGAGTTTGTCTTTGTGTTACATCTTATGAGAAGAATTTTGGGAATCACACATGAATTGTCACAAGTTCTACAGAAGAAGGATCAAGATATTGTTAATGCAATGAATCTTGTTAAAGTATCAAAAAGTCGTTTGCAAGTAATGAAAGATGATGGTTGGGAAACTTTGTTAATTGAAGTTTCCAAGTTTTGTAGTGCACATCAGATAGTTGTGCTAAACATGGAAGATATATATATAGCTCGAGGTAGATCACGACGTAGAAGTGAAGAAACAACTAATCTTCACCATTACCGAGTTGAGTTATTTTATTATGTGATTGACATGCAAGTTCAAGAGTTAAATAATCGTTTTAATGAAGTGAATACAAAATAACTTTTATGCATGACATGTTTTGATCCTAGAGATTCATTTTCTGCATTTGATAAAGATAAGCTAATTCGTCTTGCAGAATTTTATCCATCTGAATTTCCTACAATTGCTCTATTAGAACTTGAATGCCAACTTGAAAACTTTATTTTTGATGTGCGTTTGGATGAAAATTTTCTGAAGTAGTAGGAATTGGAGGTCTTGCTCAGAAGATGGTTGCTACAAGAAAACATATCATTTTTTCCTTTGGTTTATTTGTTAGTTAAGTTGTCATTGATCTTACCAGTTGCTACTGTCACAGTGGAAAGAGCTTTTTCTACAATGAATATCATCAAGAGTTCACTACGCAACCGAATGGGAGATAAGTTATTGAACGATTGTTTGGTAACTTACATTGAAAAAGATATATTTGCAAATATTGATAATGAAGCTATTATGCAACGATTTCAAAAGATGAAGAATAGAAGGGGAATGATATAATGTAATTGTGTTAATTTATCGATTTTTATGAAAATATTATTATTACTTTATAATTTTATTTTACATCTTTATTTTTAGAACTGATTATATTATATTATTTTTATACTTTTCTAATTAGACCCCCCTAAGTAAAGTTTCTGCGTCCGTCACTGGACGTACCCACATGCGCCACGCGACCCACGCGCCGTCTGGAGGTTGAAGATGACCCACGTGGCGCCACGTCAGCACCATCCGTCCAGTCAGCGCCATATAGACCAATCAGAAGCTGACACGTGTCACCTGTCAGTGACACGTGTACTTATGCCACGTCATCATATACTGGATATATCAACCAATCAGTAGGTGACACGTGTTACCTGTCGGTGACACGTCATTCGGTCTTGCTCCGACCCGCGCTTTGACTCGACCCAGTCTATGCTCTGACCCGCCTGGTTCCCCTGCTCCAATTTGCATCCTGGTTTAGGTTTTGATCGAACCGGTTCATTATTGTTTGACCGACCGGTTCACCCTTTTCTAGACCGATTTTGCACAAACCCATACCAGTTCCTGAAGTTTTTTGGTCTCCTGAATCCATTTTGAGGTCTGTTTTGCCAAATTCAGCTTCGATGTTTGGTTTTTTGAATTGGTCCTATATTTTCTGCATTATTGTCTCTCGTTTTCTGCACAAATGGCTTTTGAAAATTCTTATCAACTTTCTTCACCTATTGTCCAACCAATTACAACTACTTTTGATGGTACCAATTATGATCTATGGTCACAAGGAATGTGTAGCTTTCTTAAAGGCCGTTTTTTATGGCGTTATGTAACCGGTCAACATTTCCAGCCAACAAAAAATACTGGTGAAGATAATACAAAATTTATAGAACGACTCGAGCAGTGGGATGGCAAAAATTATCAAATATTAACATGGTTCTATAACACCTGTCTTCCATGAATTAAAAGCGAATTTCGTCGCTTTAACACTGCTAGTGAGGTTTGAGATTTTCTAAAAACACGGTATTCTATTTCTGATGATGTGCATCAATTTCAGCTTTATCGTCGCCTTCATCAGCTTCAGCAGCAATCTAATCAGACAATTCATAGCTATGTTTCTGAACTCCAAACCATCTAGGATCAATTATCCACTTGTGATCCTCAATGGTCTGACCTTGCCTCTGCTAAGCCTTTTTTGGATTTTCGCGACCATCAATGTATTTGGCATCTACTTATGACTGTTTATCTGGAATATGAATCAGTTAGCGCTTTGCTTCTACATCACACACCATTACCTAAATTAGATGTTGTAATCAGAGAATTGCTTTCTGAAAAAACTTGTATCCATACACTTCGTACGGAGCGATCTTTGCCATCATCAGATGTCATTCTTGCCACTTCATCCGGATCATCTACACAGGTACCGCAGCATACTGCTGCTCTAGCTACTCCTACAGGGTATTCTCGCAATATCTTTTGTAATTATTACAAGAAATCCGGACATAAAATAACAGATTGTCGCAAGCGACCTCAAAATCTACAATCTTCTAAATCAGGCATTGTTAACCATCATTCTTCAAATACTTATAGACCAAACTCCTTTGTAAGTACTTATGGAATTGGCTGCTCTTATACTACTGCTGCTGTCGTTGAGGAAACTTCTGCTAGTACCTCTCCCATATTCACTTTACAGGACATTCAGACCATCCTTCAACAAATACAGACTCCTTCTGGGGTGTCTTCTTCATCTGTCATTTCTGTTACCCCAAGTACAACTTCTTCCTGGTTTTTTGATTCTGCATGTTGTAATCACATGACATCAAATCAGTCCTTATTTTCCTCTATGTCTGTACCCACTTTACCACTAATTGTTCATACTGCTGACACTCTGTTTTATCTATTCCTAAAGTTGGCACTATTTTCACATCTAATATGTCTTTGTCTAATACCTTTTTTGTTCCTAAATTATCGTTAAATCTTATTTTTGTTGGTTAACTATGTGAACTTGGTTTTGACTTACATTTCTTGAGTAATGGTTGTACTGTGCAAGATCCACGGACGAAGGAAATCCTTGGAACATGGCGTAAATTGGGCCGACTATTTGAGCTTAAATCTCTTCGTTTATCGTCTAATAATGTTGCTGCAGTTGTATCTTTTACTATTTGGCATTCCCGTTTGGGACATGTCTCTAGTTCTAGACTTAAAACATTAATTTCTACTGGTGATTTAGGTGATGTCAATAATGAACATTTTGATTGTGTTCCTTATCAGTTATCTAAAAATCATGCCTTGCCATTTAATTCAAGCACTACTACTTCTCATTCACCTTTTGACTTAATACACTCTGATGTTTGGGGACCAGCCTCCCATCCTACTATGGGTGGTTCTCGTTACTTTGTCATTTTTGTTGATGATTTTTCACGATATACATGGATATATCTTTTGAAAAACAGATCTGAAAATACCTCAAATTTATATTCAATTTGCTTCCATGGTCAAAACTCAATTTTCTTGTCAAATTAAAATTCTTCATACTGATAATGCTATGGAATACAAAGATTCTATTTTATCTGAATTTTTATCTTAAAATGGAACAATTGTACATAGATCTTATCCAGGAACATCTCAACAAAATGGTAGAGCAGAACGCAAACACAGACATATCTTAGATACTGTCCAAGCCATTCTTATTTCTTCATCATGTCCGGAATCTTTTTGGGGAGAAGCTGCTCTCACTGCCGTCTACACCATAAACAGAATTTCCACTTCCACCATTGGTAATGTTTCTTCTTATAAACAGCTTTATGGTCATATACCTGATTATCAGTCTCTTCGTGTTTTTTGTAGTGCATGTTTTGTTCTTTTTCAGTCCCATGAACATACAAAATTAGAATCACGAGCTAGATTATGTTGCTTCTTGGGATATGAAATTGAACATAAGGGTTATTGTTGTTGGGATCCACTTTCTCAACGTCTTTGTATTTCTCGTCATGTTACCTTCTGGGAACATAAAATATTTTCAAGTCTTTCATCCATTAAAGTTCAGAATATTTCTCCTTCTTTTCTGACAGACCCTTCTATTATTTTTCCTGACTATTCTTATGCAGAAAAGTTCAACTCAGACAATGTTGGCCCCTCTACACTTACTCCTATGGACTCTCCATCATCTCAGGATCCTTGTCCTCCAATATCTGTTACTTCATCATCTCATCCACCACCTGCTCCTTCCTCTCCTCATCGCAGCACTCGTGTAAGACAACCTCTTGTTACTCTTCACAATTATCACTGTTATTCTACTATTGTTTCCCTCTATGAACCTAAAAATTATCAGGAAGCTAGTACTAACCCTCTTTGGCAGAAAGCTATGGCAGAAGAACTTCAGACTCTTACACATACTCATACCTGGGATATGGTAGAGTTACCACAAAGGAAGTCCATAATTGGATCTAAATGGATCTACAAAATCAAGACTCGAGCAGATGGCTCAGTTGAACGCTACAAAGCCAGACTTGTAGCTAAAGGATTTACCCAAAAATATGGCATTGATTATGAAGAAATATTTGCTCTTGTGGCTCGCATTACTTCTGTTCGCAATCTTCTATCCATTGCTGCTGTCAAACAATGGAAATTATTTCAAATGGACGTCAAAAATGACTTTCTTAATGGTGATCTAAATGAAGAAGTCTATATGCAACCTCCTGCTGGCTATGACCATTCTCCTAATACAGTTTGTTGCCTTTGAAAAGCACTTTATGGATTAAAACAAGCTCCTCGAGTTTGGTTTGCTAAATTTAGTTCAACTATTGAGGAAATTGGTTTCCAATCTAGTCCCTATGATCATGCTTTGTTCATTCGTAACACCAATAAGGGTTCCATCCTATTACTTTTGTATGTTGAGATATGATAATAACTGGCAGTGATTTACAGGGCATTAGCGATATCAAACTGTTCTTGAGCAACAAATTTGAAATGAAGAATCTGAGGCAGCTCAATTATTGTCTTAGTCTAGAAGTCTCATTTGATTCCACTGGCTATTATTTGTCCCAATTTAAATATGCTACCGATCTTCTTTCTCGTGCTAGAATCACAGATAAGAAAATTTCAAACTCTCCAATTAAGGCAAATTCTCACTTCTCTACCAAGGATGGTAGTCCTCTAAATGATGGCACTCTCTATAGACAACTGGTTGGTAGTCTTGTATATCTCACAGTCACTCGTCCTGATATTGCCTATG
>CATKHJ010157613.1:0-20006 GCA_949750685.1 Vernicia montana | reverse complement strand
TTTTTTTATTATTTTAAATTAGAATTTTTAGATATTGATCGTCATTTTATATAATTATATTATTAAAAAAATCTATAATTTTGTGTTTCAATTTTAATCTTATATTTTATTTATTTTTTATTTTTAATTGATCATCACTTAAAAATAGCACTATGATCTACATATAACTATATATACTATTATACTTGGTATATTATTTATTTATTTATTTAATTTTACATCTATTTTTTAATTCAATATATTTAATTATAAACATCTTCCAAGAACAATGTGTTAATTTATTATCAATTGATATATTTTATCGTACAAAATTAAATTTAGACCTTATATAACTTTTTGTTAAAATATTCGTCAAGTTATCATGAAATATTTTAATATTTTATTTGGATATCAATTATTTTACATATTTTTAATTTAATATTTTTTTTATATATTCAATTTTTTAATTGTGAAATTAAATGTTAATTAATTGCAATTGAGATTTTATATTATTATTATTATTATTATTAATTAATTAAATATAAATATAAATTTCTTTTGAATTGATTTGTTGTTATTCTTTAAGATTTGTGCGGAAATCTAAAAAAAAAAATCATAAAATTTATTAGGGGGAAGTACATTTTTATAGCATGTGGTTTTAAGATTTTGAACTTAAGGTCTGAACTTTATTTTGTAACACTTTGATACACTGTGCTTAACACCGTTAGTACTTCTGAGCCAAATAACCTGACACCATTAGTTTGGCTGACGTGGAATTCTCGCTGACTTCTTTACCATTTTTTATGTGGCACTGTTTGTCAAGCTAATTTTGTAATAGAGACTTTTCTAATATATATTCCCTTTATTTTTTTTTTCGAATAAATTAAGAGATGACATACTTACAATTATAGATTTGATTGATTTTATAAATATATAATTGATTCTTATGGTAATTTTTATATTTTCTCGAACTAATGTATTCATATTAAAAATCTCAATATTTTATTTTATATTTTTATATATTTTTATTAATTGTGTGAGTATTAATAGTAGATATAATTAATCTTAAAGTTTAATACTTAAAACATTAAGTTTAATACTAATTTTTTTTCAACTTTACGTATTAATGGTAAAAGAAGTAAATAGAAAAAATTGAATAGATTGATTTATGTTGTTTTTATTACTAGCTATAATTTTAAATTGTTTTTCTATATTATTATATTATATTGTGAATCACTATTTATTTATAAATATTTATAAGATTTTTTTTGTCATGATATATGTAATATAATTTAATAAATCATATATTACACTTATTTTTTATTTTATAAGGAAGAAAAATAGCATGACTTATTTTACAAGAATTTAGATAATTCTTCAATCGATTCAATAATTTAAAACTATTCAAAATTATATTTAGATCTACAAAACTTATATAATAATAATGAAGAAATTCTTGAATTTTTACGTGAAATATGTATGTGATTAGAATTTCTAAATATTTCTTTTTAATTTAAATATATATATTAATTTTGTGATTTTAGTTTTTGATACTATAATGGTTGATAAAATATTATCATATATATTTTACAATTTAAAATTTTTTCTTTTGTAATTTTGCCTACTTAAAAAAAATAGTGACAAATATAATTTTATTACATATTTTTCTTTTCTTTTTTTAATTTGCTTTTAATAATAAGTTTTCTTTGGAAAAAAAAATATTTTTTAATAATTTGATAATAATATGCTAATAATTTATAGTGTTATAGGATATATTATTAAATATATCTTTGAATTTTAATATTTTTTTTCTTTTTGGATTACTTTAAAAAAAATAATGGTAAATATAATTTCATTGTATCTTTTTTTTTTTTTAATTCGCTTTTAACAATCAGTTTTCCTTGAAAAAAATATATATATATTTTTAATAATTTATTATCAATTGGCTAAAAATTTATGTTATTATTGAATATAAATACTTTTTATGTTATTATTTTTTCTTTATATATTAGTAAATAATATATATAATTTATTATAATATAAAATATCTATAAATTAAAAAACAAAAAACTATCACGTGCCTTCTAAAACCTATTAAATATAAAAATCAATGTTTTCAAATACGACCGATATGAGCTGGCCCGTGCCAATTTAGATTTTGCAATTTTTTTTATTTAATGCAATTCATGATAATCTTGAAAATTAGACTCATATAAATGGAATAATAAAGGGAATATATATTAGAAAAGTCTCTATTACAAAATCAGCTTGTCACATTCTGCTGCGAAGCTGCTTGATTATGCAGAAATATTTTCAGCGTATTATTGAATTGAAAAAAAAAAAAAAAAAAAAAAAAAACTGTATCTAAACCATTTTGCTTAGTTTCATTTTCCTCAAAAACAAATAGGCTAGAATGCGATATACAACAATCATCACCATCATCTCCGCGACTTCTTTTCCACTGTTATCTAATCTTAAATTGGCGATAAGGGGAGATTGACAAGAATTTGATCCAGGACCTGAATCTGAACAAGGGTACTGTATCCTCAGGAGTAATCTGTATGTGTGATAGTTGAAAGAAATGTAACGTACCCATGACATATAGGATGGAACTTTCTGAAATCAAAATATATACAAATTACAGTATGTTAATTAACAACAATAATAGCATAATCATCCATTGTAAATAATCATTCATTTGGCAAAGAAATTACCTGAAGAAAGAATCCACCAGATAACATAAAAGTCATAATAGTAATGGAAGCTAGTGTTGTTGCTTTCTTTATATCCATAAATACTGCACCTATAGCAAGTCCAAGGCCCTGCATATTTAAAATTCTGAAGCTGTATCACATACTATTCTGATTGGGAAAATTACCTTTTAATTTGTTAATATTTGTTTACTGAACTTTGATTTTGTTGCAATCAGGAAATTATCAACTAATTTTGGCAAAAATCTCACTTGAAATTTAATTACATGACATACAATTCTTTCATATTTGTACATTCATTCAGAAGCAAATAGTTCAAGTAGTACCTGAGCGGCTACAATGCTGAGAAAAACTGTAAGCATGGTTAAAGAAAATGCAGCAAAGCTCAATTTCAATCCCACCATAAAATAAACTATCACAAGGAAGACTGTTGGCATTACTAAATCCAAAGGAAGATCACAAATGTTTCTGGCTGCGAAATATGCACTGAGTCTGTACATTCCAACTGCTCTCTCTTTAGCTAGCATCACTCTTTCTTGTGGGAATGTGAATATTGCAGTAAATAGAGGAAAGAAGCCCCAAAATACTGAAATGAAGAATAGCAACCCTGCCTGCTAGCACCATTAAAACTTCAGCAACATATTGATGTTATAAGGAGAAAATTAAGTAAATATGGTGATTAAATACTTGCCTGATCTTCAAGCTGGTCAGGAGATGAAGCATCAGAATTCCACCAAAGCAAGCCTATTATTATAGCAGTGGCTACAACTTGAGTTACACGCATAAAGCTGAAGTACTCATGGCGTCTCTCTTTAAAGCTTCTGCTGACAAGAATTGAGAATTGCTCCCACCAAGTTGCTCCCCATTCTCTTGGATTCAACTTGCATTGAACGTCTAACTCACCATCTATCCCATTAGTCTTTAGAGGCTTTGTTTTCTCCATTTTTTCGATTTTTGCCTCATAAGCCTCCAAAAGATACTGCAAGACAAAAATTCTAAAGTAAGATTGTTATACAAAATAGTACTTATCAAACTCCTGATCTCTTGTGTTACAAGACAAGCACTCGACCATTGGGTTATTGACCCAATGGCACTCGTCAAATGTTAATAAAAGATCAAATAGAAGTCAATGACCTCGTGGACATCAGTAGAGGAAGGTTCAATTCTGCTTCCAGAAAAGAACTTGTCTTCCAATTCTGAAGGAAATGATTTGTCATTAATGTTTCCATTTGCAAGATCAATCAGAAACTCTGCTGGGTTCATTGCTATAAGTGGATTGCAACCAATTGAAGAGAAATACAACATTGCATCTGAGGCTTTTCCAAAGTACAAGGAACTTCCATTTCCCAGCAGAATGAGCCTGTCGAACTTACTAAAGAGCCTACTAGACGGCTGATGTATTGTAGTCACCACTGTCTTGCCAGCCTATATAAGTACACAAAACATAAATACATGACAGAATTGATCTTGTTTACATTTCTTAGAGTTAATTGATGTCCCATAGTTTGTACCTTTGCCATGTTCTGAAGAATCTGAACGATTCGAAGTGCAGTTGTTGAATCCAGACCTGATGTTGGTTCATCCAGGAACAGAAATGATGGGTTCAGAAGAATTTCATGGCCAATGCAGACCCTTTTCCTCTCACCCCCAGATATCCCTCTCACAAACTTGCCACCAATTACTGTATTTTGACTCCTATATGGTATTGACATAAAATTATTGTTAATGTTTTGAAACAGAAACCAATAATCAGCAACTCATAACTATTGTCAAAATTACTAGAATAAGTAAAGCAGTCAGTGAGTTCATTGCCACAGTTGAAAGGACAATACATTACTTAATTGTCATGACCTTTCTGTAATAGTAAAAATTTGAGCTTTGTCTCAACAGAGGGCCAAATTACTTCAATTTTAGGTGAATCATTTATTACAATCTTCAGAATAATTACTGTTCTTTACCCATCTTTGAAGGCAGGCAATTTTGAGCTAGTTGCACTGTCTTTTACCAAGTGAACAAGAAGATGCTAGAAGTTTAGAGTGAAGTTGATAAGGAAAATAAAAATTAGAAAATGACCACCTTTCAAGGCCTAGCTCTGTCATAACATTCATGGCTCTTTCTTTTTTCTCTTCTCTTGTTAAGATATTGGGAAGACGAAGCAATGCAGCATAAGTAAGAGTTTCTTTGACTGTAAGGTGGGAAAACAAAACATCATCTTGTGTCACGAAGCCAATCCTGTTTCACAACATCAAATTAAACATTCATTAATTTTACCATTTAGCCATTACATTATACTTGAAGCCCAGTAGTCGAGTGTCTGTCTAAAACAAAAGTTCAAGAGTTTGAAACCTGACATCGATATACCAAAGAGGAAAAAATACCTCCGCCTGAGGGACTTGTTATATGGTCGGCCATTATAAGTGATGGAACCACTGCTGAATTTGACCCTTCCACTAAGAAGATTAAGCAGAGTTGTTTTGCCACCTCCTGATGGTCCCATAAGAGCAAGAACTTCACCTGGATGAGCTGAACCACTAATTCCATGAAGTATATACTTCTCTGAATACACTTTGTATTTCACATCTTGGAACTGCAGAAAGTTGTAAAGTAAATTAAGTTAGCCTTGTCTAATGGTCAAATATCTGCCTCGTAGTACAAGAGGTCAGGAGTTAAAACTAAACTGTTATATCTCATTGAATTACCTTGAGAGCTAAAGGTAATGTAGGTTCAATCTGCATTTTCTTCCACTTGCAAGAATCTAAATCCTCATTATCTGGAGGAGATGGACCTATTGCACCATTCCCTGTATTAAAGGGTGACAAAAATCATATTATCAATGCCATTAACATCATACATGCAAATTGCAAAAAGAAAATATTCTCTTTGTCATTAATTACTAGAATCCTTATTAAAAAAGGAATTAATTAGACCTGTCTTATCAAAACTTCCATTAGTAGAAATACTATCAACAAGATCATCAATATTGACCAAGAATGACTCTGTTTTACAATTAAGATTCCCTTTTGGGGAATCAGTCTCCTTCTCTATTAATCCAGCCTCGCCATTGTTATTATCTTCTGTCTTTACTGTGCTGGAAGATTTGCAGCCAAATTTCCATGCTGGTACTGTAAATGAATCTTTTCCTGCACTTCTAAGTACTGATGGAGCTTCACTCAACCCATCAACATTCTCAGAGTAATCTTGTTCTTGCTCTTTGTTCACCTCCATTAGTGCTAGAACTGTTTCATCAGAACATATACATATATATATAAGAATGACATAGTTAGTATTCAGATTTAGTAATGAAAAATGATTAGCAAAATGAAGAAAACTAATATAATTACTTGAAAAAAGAATTTGAGAACAGAGGCAGCGCAAGTGCACAAGATATGAACTTGAGAGAGGTCTCAAAGCCACAACTGAGTTAATTAAAGATATGTAGGCTTCAAGTGAGGCTTATATAGGACCCCTCTTGTACAATGATGCTGTCCTAATGATAATATGTGAAAGAAAACAATCCCGTCCTTAGAATTGAAAGATCTTGAGTTCGATCTCAATCATAATTAAATTTATTAAAAGAAAACAATCGTGGTGGATATCATTCTAGTCTACCTAGTGCAGTCAATAATTTCTTATTTTAATAATATGCTATGTATTATTATATATAAAGAGAGGATTTAAATTTGAATATATTTTCAAATGAAAAGATGTAAAAATTATTTGCAGCTTAAGTATATTATGTTAATTATAATGTGAATTTTGACTACATTAAGTACTTGTAAGATCTAAAATTACAGCTGCCTCGGACTACTATTTTTTCTGCTTGACCTGCTACTTGTCTAGACGGTCTAAAAACTCTTCTGCAAAATGTTTAATAGTGTGTTATATATATATATATATATATATATATATATATATATAACACCATTAAACCTTTATATTAACATTCCTAGTAAAATATTTTAGTACAAATTTTTGTACCATTATGCAGACAATAATGAATGTTAAATTACGTGTTTGCTTTTATATAAATTATCATTTAGTGTTTTACCTTTTTGTATGGACATGTCATATGGTTGCCACTTCTCATTTGTACTTTTTTTTTATTTTTATTTTAATTAATTCTTGAATCCAAATACATTATGAGAACATTATGAATGTGCCAATTTAATTGGGATATTCAGGTGTGTTCATTGATTTTTTACTTTCAATCTTCTAAAAAATATATATATAGCGGAAAATATCATGTGGTTTTATCATTTTACACTTTAAGGTCTGAAGAATTTTTTTTTTTTTAATAAAATGAGGTCTGTGATTTGCAACGTTGATAATTTAGGATCCACAGCCCTAACATCATTAATGTCTGTTAACGTGACACTGACTCATGCCATGTAAGCACCACGTTAGCAATGGTTAACGCTGTTAGCACTCTAAATTTCAAATTATTAATAGTGTAAATCACATATTTCATTTTGTCAAAAGAAAAATTTACCGACTTTAAAATATAAAAAAATTAAATCACATGATATTTTTTGTAATTTTCCCAAATACATATATAGAAACCAACCTCTCACACCAAAGCTGGCATTGTTGTGTATATAAAAATGGGAATTTTGATTTGAATGATTTATAAGATATCATATCCACAACCTCCCTTGGCTAGGTGAGGTCGGTTCTTGCCCTAAGTGAGATTTATTTATTTATTTATTTATTTTTTGAATAAAGGCAAAAATGGAGTTGTCTTCCTCAACTCAACCTTTCTCATCAAGTAGATCTAGAGCCAATAGGAAAGCAGAAGCCATGAATTTGTTGTTTTCATCCAAGTCTTAGATTATAAGTTATATGTGCTTTCAAATGATATTTGAGCTTAGGTACAATGACAGAGTTAGGGGGCTAAGAGTGGCCATGATCCTTCTTAATCTCTAGAATACAAAAAATTTTAAGTGTAAAATTATAAAAATTTAGCCATATATTGCATTTGGTCCCTTTTATTTTAGATGAAAATTTTCTTTAAATATATAGAAGTTGGTTTAATTATATATATGTAAATTATTATCTAAAAAATTTGGCTTTCCATAAAAAAAATTTATGGCTCCGTCATTGTTTAGGTATATATAGTTCCCTTGTCAAAATTGCAATAAGTCATTTAAACTAAAAGTCTATCTATTTTCTACCCAAAAAAAAAAAAAGCCTATCTATTAATATAATATTGAAATTTGAAAAAAATTCAAAACTCAAATTCGATTTACATTTTATTTTTCATATTCATTAAATGTGATACAATATTGTAATATTTGAACTCATCTCAATTTAATCACTATTAAAAATTTAGATAAACTTTTTGAGATTTAATTTAATATTAGACTATTAGTAAACAAGTTTAAGATAGAATTTTTAAATCATCATTTCAGTATTATTATAATATAGAATGTATTTAAAATTATATTAAAAATCAAATACTTGATGATACTTAAAAGATGCTTAAGTCGAGTATTACAGAGTTTAACTAATTAGTTGGATTTTCAAGCTACCCCACAAACTCAACTCAATTAATACTAAGTTAAATTTGAATATTTTATTTGTAAACTAAATTCAAGTAATTTGGCTCATTTTCACTTCTACCCACATCTAAATTTAGATCGAGGCTTAGTGCTTTTATTTGTTAGGTTAGCTAATTTTCTAATTTGGATTTGTACTCATTGTTTTAGTGCCTTGATTGATAGATTTGTTAATTTGTCCCATAATTTTCACATATTTTCAATGAAATTAGTGAATGTTTCATATTCAAAAGTAAAACAGAAACTTTATGAGTAGATTTAGCCATCCACATCTAAAATTGCAGCAAAATTCCATTGACAGCAGCATTGACCTAAACACAATGCATGCAACTATGAAAGTTGGGCTAACACCAATTGTGCTCAAGCAAAATAGAAGGTTTCAATTCTGAAGAGCGAATTGACTATAGTAAGGCTGCTATGAGCCTCATTGGCCATGTTTGCAAAAAACATCTGTCTGTCTAAAATTTTGGCAAGGTTAGCCTCAAATAATTCATTATGTTAGATTATTTGGTTGTTTTTGTTGGACATTTTTCAAAATGTCACTTATTCCACATTGTTTTTAGATAGAATTTTTAAAGATTTTATATTGTCTTTTACTTATTTTAGTGTCAAATGGTCTAACAAGAGTTTTTCTACTACAACATTTTCATGAAAAATTTAATTAATGTAGTAGCTTCGATTGAAATAACAAGTTGATAAACTTCAAATAATTATGTCATTAAGCTAATAACTTAATGACTAAGTGTCTATTTCATAAAAAAGAAATCATGAGTTCAATTGATGATCCCTTCTCTTTTAAAAATTCAAGAAATAATTTACTTTTTACGAAGAGTATTTTATTAAAGGATTTATTTAGTTACTACTTAATTAAACAAAATTGAAATTTATTAAAATGAAAATGAGATCATTTCAAAAGTACATTTATATAAATTTTAAAAAATAAACATAGAGGAATTATTAAGTTTAATTGTCTCCGAAGGGGCTTGAAATGGAGATTTTAGTTTCAAAATGAGATGGAGATGGGAGATTATTATAGGAAGTGAAAATATGCTATATATTGTGTAACTTACAGAATTTTTATATAAAAAAAATAATGATTTTAATTGAAATTATTTCAAGACACACAAATGTAGAAATTTTTTTTTGTTGCTATTAGCTACATGCATGAAGCAAAATGAGACCAGAAATAGGGCGGTGCCCTAGCTGTTAGGGCACATGAGATTATGACAACCTTATAAGGTACATGTACCTTTGGTTGGGTAAGCAAGCATGTGCCAATGAAGGGACTGAAACCACAAACCAGTCTTGCAGCTATGCCTTTAGACCTTATAAGGTCATATTGCTTTCAACTCGTACATAGTTCCTAATGATATGTCAACTATAACCAGTAAAGTAATCAATAAATAGATAAATACTTGACTTGAAATTACTTGAATGCACTTTTTGTTTTTTAAAACCATAATTGGATTTCTTGGAAAGCCATGGAAGCTTAATTTGATTAATTGATTATAACTTTTCATTGGTTATGTCCAATACTTAGGTCATTGCATCACAGCAAAAGAAAAGTGAGAATAGCCATCAAAATCTTGAGAAAGGTATACATCAAACAGTGTATCCTAAAAGAGAGAAATGAAATTTTGTCCAATTTTGATTGAGACACATTGCTCATTAATTAATAATTACTACCCTCACCAAAATGGCTAGATAAAAAGAAAAAGAGTAAATTATTAATTAGTCTCTAAAACTTAATCTAATTAATTAATTTATTTTTATTTTTTGAGAAATTAATTAATTTGATTTGAGAAACTAATTTAATTCATTGTTCCTTTAGTTTGATTCTATCATTGGATTTAGTTCTTCCATCCATTTTTTTTTCCCAGTTTTTTCGTTAAAAAAATAAAAATAAAATAAAAATTTGATTCCCAAAATACCATAATCTCATCCTTTGCCTACCCTCTCTCAAAATTATATCTCTGCCAATCCAATTAATTCAATTTTGGGTTTGCAAGCCAGATCGGCGCCACTCTTCACTTGCAAGATCCAACACGATTCGCCACCAACAACGACTCCCATTGTCGAGTGACTATACTTGCCAACAAGCTCCAGCGGTTCTCGCATCTTCGTGTGTTCAGTCTTCTCCTCTAGCTACCACTGCAAGTCACGGCGGGTCGATATTGATGCTTTAAAGAACGCCTTCTCTTTTTTATGATAGTAATGGAAATGTGTCGATTTCTGCTGAGGAGTTGCATAAAGTGATGGGTAGTTTGGGGGAGTCTTACTCTATTACAGAGTAGGAAAATGATAAGCGGTGTTGATAGTGACGGTGATGGGATGATTGATTTTGAGGCGTTTCAAGTTATGATGACAGTGTATGCTAGATGAGAATTTTCTGTCGAAACTCTGAGATGAATCAATTGTAAGGTGGTGAATGCGATGGTTGCAGTGCTATGGTGATTATGTGCATTACATATATTACAAAAATATTAATTAATAAAAAAATATTTTTAAAAATTAGAATATTAGATTATATAATAAGAAAATATTAGATTATGTTAATCAAGAGTATATATATTTTAATCAAATTGAATTACTAAAAAGTTTATAGGAGAATTAAAATATATTTTTTGGAGTACTAAAATTATTAAGTTAATAATAATAATAATAATAATAATAATAATAATAATAATAATCAAGCTATTCACGAGTTTATTAATTGAACTGTTTGCGAGTCTATTCACGAGCTTATAATCGAATTGTTTACAAGTTTAATCGAACCGAATTTAATTTTGTTCAAACTCGGTTTATTTATTTATCGAGCCTTAAAGTAAAGCTCAAAATTAACTCGTTTATAAAACGAATCATACGCGAACGAGTTTTTATCGAGTCAAATACCAAATCGCTAGCAAACAGCTTGACTCATTTACATCCCGAATCTTTATGAGATATTATTTTCGAAGACATTAAACTTTTGGCTTTACAATTACGTATTAGATTTTTTCAATTCTTTTTGGGGAAAGCTAATTATAAGGTAGTGGACATTCTTTCTCGTTATCATTTTGAATACGAGTCTGAAATTTTGATTGGATGGAGGACGTACCCATGTGGTAGCTCCCTTCATCTCAATTGATGTTCCTAATTCTTTTCTGTAATGATATCTTTCAGTCTTTTTATATATAAACTAAATATTCATTAATTATTAAAATATAACAATATAGAATTATAAAACTTTATAATATTTTAATTCTTTAAAATTAATATCAAAACAAACTAAGAATAAAAATAATGATAGTAAGAATCTCGGATTGAAAGATTTTATCATACTCAACAGCAAATAATAGTCATTTTACGATTTTTCCGATTGTTTTTTTACTAATTCAATCTAAATACTAATAAACGTAGATTCGATACTAAAAATAAGACTTATAATTCTGATTAAACTATTAACCAAATAATAAATTAAAAAAAAAAGAACAATTCACCATAAAGAAAATAAATAAACAAACCATTAAAATGGGAATAAATATAAAAGAAATTTAAATATGTTCAAAACAAGAACAAATCGAACATTATTAAATAACAAAATTAAAAATAGAATAAAAAAATAAAAGAGAATGATCTACTGTCAACTTAAAAAAGAACGACGATAGCCCAAAAAAATAACGAGAAAGAAATTTTTTTAAAAAATAATGAGGAGCTTCTCTTAATAAAACCCTTCCTTTTTTTTTTTTACTAATATTTTGGAAATCGTATTAAACAATCCAATTAGACTATGATATCTTTCAGTTTCACTACTTAAAAAAAGTCAATTTCAAAATTTTGAGATCATAATGCTAGCAATAAAAAAATTTAAATACCCAAATGACAAATTTTTTCTTTAGCCTATTTGTACAGTTAATCAGTGACGAAACTAAGATCATTTCATTGGGGTAAAAAATAAATTATTAATATATAAAAATAAGTATTTATAAATTTTTTTATTCAAAATTGTAATAAGATAATAGTTCAAAATAAAAATTTATTGATACAATAGAAAATAAATGACATTTACTAAATTTGCCATATGAATTGAGAAGTATATAAATTAATTTTTAAAGGGTTAATAAATTTTTTTAATATTTAACACACATAAAAAAAATTTTGGTTTGGTGGGCCAGGGTTGAAATTATTGAATATTAAAAATTTGTTATCATATCTATATTTTTTTTTATTTATAATTTTACACTTAAAATTCAAATTCAAATTTAAATTTACAATAATTTCAAATCACCACTTATTAGAATGAAACTTAATGTGTAATTATTATTATTTTTTTTTCTAAGCAGAGTTTATATGCATAAAACATATCGGTGCATCAATGTTATTATTCATCGACTATGAACTAGTAGATTTTTGTGTGCATATTGAATTAATTGAGCTTGAATTTGTCTCCTAATGATAACGTAATAAGACTTTCAATCGCATTTGTTTTCTTAATAAAGTTTTCGTCTAATTGATTAGATAAGAATGATATAAAATATATATATATATATATATATATATATATATATATATATATATATATATTAAAATTACTGATATTCTTATTTTTTTCATAATATGAAATCAATTTATACCTATACCCAGGGGTGCTCAAACATTTACCCGACCCGACCAATCTGAATAATCGGGTTTTTGGTTTAAATCAATCGAGTCGGATTTTTAATATCTAAATGAAAATATTCATTTGGGTTAGGTTGGATTATTTATAAAATTTACACAAAAATCAGCTAAAAATAAATGGACCTAAACCGAACCAACTTTTCTCGAATCGGGTAAGATTGGGTGAGTTTCCACTCAAAATTCACAATTTACTTGGAAAGTCAGATCGATTTAGAGAAAAAGCCGACCCTACCCATGAACATCCCATACCTATATATAGTTATTGAATACATATACCAAGTTCTTCCCTGCTTCAGGATTGAGATAAATACAGTGAGCTTAGGGCAAGATTAGTGAAGGGTCTTGGGTCATTATAATGGACTGGATTTATTGATCTGTAAATAGGGAAACCCACGTCGGAGAAATTAAGCCCAAGCCCAGCTATAGTTACGTCCTTTTATTTGAACTTCATTGATGACAAAAATTATTACAACTCGTAGTTATTTCGTCAGTAATTTAATGATAGTGTATTAAATATTTATTTTATAGTATGAAAATTTAATTATTTATCTCATAAATTTAGTAATTAAATATTTATTTTATAATATAAATATTTATTTATTTAAATTTTGATTTGTCTAAATATATATATAGAGAGAGAGAGAGACTTATTCAAGCTTTTCTTTCATGAAATACTAGAATATTATTACACTTATTGGGCAAAAAAAAAAAAAAAAAAAAATATTATTATACTTCTCCTGCGTACAATCCACTGTAACATTTAATGTTTTTTTTTCTGTTGACTTTATTTATTTCATTATTTGACTAATTTTATGTCAAGTAGCTCAAAATTTATAGGATTATATTTGGTAGGAGAGATTTTTTATGAGAGATTTTAAACAATTCATAAATTTAGCAGATATATTTTAGATGAGATATTTTAAATAATTCATGAATTTGGTACAAATCCCTCATTTAGCAAAAAAAAAAAAAAAAAAAAAAAAGTAAAATCCATAAATTGTTCAAAATTTATTATCCACCACAATCCTTCATGAGGATTTTTAGAAATCTCACATAGAATGTCAAATTTTGAAAAATCTCTCATTTTAATAAATAAATTTTTTTATAAATTATCTTTTTATTACAAAAAATACTATTGAAATCCAAATATTTTATTTTTAAACCAAAAAAGTGGAATTGTATAAATCCATATAGAATAAAAATTTCAGATTTTTAATTCTATGAATTTTACTAAATTTCATAGATTTTAAAATTCTCAAACCCAAGCATAACGTAGGAGTTATTTTTCATGGATTTAATGGAGAACACTATTATTGTACGTTTGATATCATATCTCAATACCCAAAACTTAAAACAATGAATTTATGGATTTCTTTCGGTTATATAATTTTTCATTCAATATCTCAATAACAGACTTATATTCTTTATTAAGACTTGTCAATTTTCAGTTAACATATGAAATTTTATATTGAATTTGAGTATTTTAATTTTTTTTTATTATTTCAATCCCAATACTTGGAATTTTATATTTTTATAAAAAGGAAAAAGAAGATGAAGAAGGTGTGGCAATAGACAACAAGGTCAAGAGGCAGTTTCTAAAAATAAAATTAGGGGTCAACATTATTCGGTTTTAATATAAAAATTGAACTGAATCAAATAAATTCAATTATTTCGGTAATGAAATTTTCAATTTTTTATTTTTAGTTCAATTGTTGATTTATAAAATTATCGATTTTCAGTTTTCAGCTCGGTTGCCTTAAAATTGATAATCGAACTAACCGAAATAACTAAATTTTTATTTATTAATATATAAATTATAATTTTTAGCAATAATATATCATTATAATGAATTTTTTATTAATAATATTTTATATTTAATATTTTTAATAATAATTTTTATTTTTATTTTATATTAATAAATATTTAAATTATGATTATTCAGTTAATTCGGTTATAATCGTTAACCAAACTAAAAATATTTAGTTCTATTCGATTCAATTATTATTTTAAAAGAATTAAAAATTTCAATTAATCAAAAATTTAATTCGATTCGGTTTAATTAACCGAATGCTCTCTAAATAAAATGTTTCAATTCCTGGTCTTGTGGGGCTTATATCTAGGTCATAGCATAGTCATTTGCTGGGACCAATATAAGTTGAGTTTCCTTTGATTTATCAAAAAAATTAAAAAAAATATATATTAAACTTATAAAAAAAAAAATATTTAACACCATAACATTTTTCTTTTCTTTTAAACATAGACAAGAGTACATGTAAATTAGTAATTTTATATATAGTCAATTTTCAGCTAATAAATTAATTGTTAATTATAATTTATTAATAGTACTCACATATTTCTGTGGTGCATATGACTACTTAAATAAAGATTTAAGTTTGATTTATTTCTTTAATATTAAAAAAATTATAATTTATTAATAGATAAATATAAAAATAAACTTTCATACAAAATGTTAGGAGGAAAAAAAATAATATACAAGTCTATAAAATGAAAGAAAATTCTCATTCTGGCATAGCAAATTAACAAAGAATTAATGAAAGATTTATTAATTAACAGAAAAGGACATCACAAGAACCCTAAGACGGAGTCGCAGCACATAACTACGTACCAAGACAAAGGTCTAGTAGCAGCGGACCATGTCTACTACTCCATATGGCTTGAACTTGTACCTTGACTTGTATTAATTATACATCCTAATCACATCAATAACCCTTTTTTTTTTTTTTTTGGCCAAGACATCAATAACTTAATTTCTAATGCTTCATTTAATCAAATATTAATGGTTAAGAAATGACCCCAAAAATAGAAGAAAAGAAGAAGATGATGATAATCAAGAAGCTCTTTCTTCTTAGAACAATTAACAAATATGAAGCAGAAGAAATTTTTAATTTATATTTTATATTAATTTGTATAAACAAAAGAAAATAAAACATGTCCTATTAATATTAATTTAAAATTTGAACTTTTCTTTCTATAAATATAAATTTCTTATTCATAAAATGATCGAAAATACAGGGTTTTTTTTTTTTTTTTTGTCATTAGATAGAATTTCATATATTTACACTAATCACACTGTCTCCTTTGGGGGACCACTGAGTGTTAATTTAGTTAGCAAGTGAATTTATTTTATTTATTAATTTTTAATTCTTGAAGTTAAATAATATTTTTTTTTTGTGAATTTTTAATTCTCATATGAATGCTTTTTTATTTAAGATTCAAAAAATTAACTTATTGCCCAAATAAATAAATAAAAAAAAAAAAAAAAAGAAAGCAAATAGGCTTGACAGGAAAGAAAGTTGTATATGCATGTGAAGAGATAGATAGTCATTATCTGTTGTAACTAACTAATTAAGATTAGTTTTAGCTATATTTTGTATTTTGTAATTCAGCTTTATTTCTTCTATTGTATATCTTATCCCTGTACTAATATATATGCTAATAGCTAATACATAAAACTTACTTTGGCTCAATACTCAAGTCTTCATAGTATCAGAATTTCATACTCAAACAGGCTGGATCTTATAGTATTTTATCCTCATTATTGGACTGATGATGATATTAGTCAGGACCGAAACTGAATAATAAATATTATTCGATCCATTTATAAGCAAGTCTCAACTGACCTATTGATATTAGGCCATAAGACAAATCCCGTTGCATGATATGCTAATAGGTCAACCAACCTGGATAATGTCTGTCCAAATCCAAGAATGCCTCGTCAATGCAATGCTTATTGTTAGCAACTTATAGAAACTTCAAAAAGACTTTCATTCTACAAAAATGGTGCCTAAGCCTTTTTTGTTTATTATTATTATTTTTAATGTCCTAGCCAATCAGAATAGAGGTTGAATCTTGTGGAATATCACCTAATCTAAATCAATGATGACATTTAAATTTAAATATGGTTAAATTACATTGCAAGAAATCCAAATTGTTTGCCTTCCTTATATTAAGGGCAAATAACTGGCAAAATAATACTTTTAATAAATTTAAAGCAAATATATACTTATTACAACATGCTGCTGACAATAATGCTATTAAATGTTAATAGCATGTTACTGATACTGTTAAATTTATATTTTAGTGACATGAGTTTTATACATTAAGTTTTAGTGTATTGTTAATTCTTATTGACATTAAATTTTTTATTTTTAATAACATGTAAACTCTACTATTAAAAAATAATATTTGTTGTAATGATTGTATTAAGGGTAAATAACAGCAAAATAATACCTTTAATTAAATTTATATCATTAGTGAAAAATCAATAATTTAATTATGGTCACTAGAATAACCAAACATGAGAATTTTATTTGCCAAAATTATTTGAGGAATTTTAATTTCAAACACCCATTTAAGGGAAAAAAGATATATATAATTACTAATTATTAATAATTAATTAAGACAAAAATATATGTATACCTAATACAAGGCAAGTAGCTAGGCTACGTGAGCTATGAAAGACATATGGTAGCAACTGTTTGACTCTTGACTGGGAAACAACTGAAAGTCAATCAAATAGAACCAAATTTATATGAATTTCTCAATAACACCATTTCAAAATTGGTTGCTTTAACTTTCGTAATTAAAATCTTAAATGCCAATGAAGTTTATAGTACTATAGTAGTTGGGCTGGTCAATGCTTCGATTGTGTTGCCAGCTTTGACCTCTACTCAATTCATCATCTTTGTATGCCTTTTCTGGCTTTTACCCCTTTTTTAAGTAGTTTTTTTTTTTTTTTTATTTATTAACTTGTTAGGTTACATAATTCAAGAGCTAGGCTAACAAATCTGAAGCACCAATAAGAATACTATAGTACACCTCCGAAGAACTTGCTTTTACCCCTTCATGCATGAAAACAATCAAAAATACTAATTATCTACTCATAAAATCTTATCTATAGTTCTAGTATAGTATCTTCTAACTTCTAAGAATATCAGTTTAGAGTGATGATTAGATCTATTTATGGGCTAGAATACTGACTGTAATTTATGAAAAGCATTATAGATTAAATGTAGATCGAATTTTTAAAAGATTTAATAATTTTTAAATTTAGATCCGATTTATAAATATGTCTAATGGTAAGTGAAAAATACCAAATTCAAATTTTCTTATTAATTCATATTAAAAATTTTCTTTATCAATATAAAGAATTTTTTTAAAATAAATACCTTCATTTTGTAACTCAAGTTATTTAAATCCATTTAACAATTTTTATGTAAATATAAATATAAATTGTTATTTCCATTTTATGTTCCACTCCATCTAATCATATTAAAATTTAAAACTTTTTACTGAAAAGTTTTAAACTTTTATCATTTGTATAAATATTTTGGGATCAAAATAATATAATGTAATTAATATCTTATTAGAATAGTATATAAGTAGATAATATAATAATTTGAGAATTATTTTTCTTTATTAAACTCACTCGTACCATTGCTTATTTATACAACCAATAGTGATTACTGACTAATGAACAATTATTATTTCTCTTAAAAAAATTGGGACAAGTTTCTTAATAGACATGTATTCCTTTGGTAATTAATTAGCTAGAGATATGAAGATTTTTCTTAATAATTGAATGGTTTAAATATATCTCTAGAGGAAAATGTCAATAAAGACTAGTATTACTATTAATTACTCCATTATTCTTAATTATTTTTTTTTCTTATTTTTTCCACACAAACGTTTTAAATTTCTTTCACTGTCGCTCTCTCCATAACAAATGGGGAAGATATCACCAGTAAACTGTATAAATAAATAGATAAAAAGTTGCGTGTATAGCTTTTCAGAGACATTACCGTATGTCACCAGCCCACCAAAGAAATAAAGAAAGAAACTAAAAAAGTAATAGGTCTAGTCAGTCGGAGAGACGAAAATTCATAACATTGATTTTTTTTTTTTTTAGAATTATATAAAAATTTAATTAGAAAAAATTAGGAGAAACAAATTAATATGAAAAGAATAAAAATTATAAGTTAAAAAAAAAAAAAAATCATGGGCTAGGAGACTGTGGCCCCTAGTCCCCCAATTCCCTACGTTTGTCGTTGGGTCTAGTATTTAATGGTAGAGTACTTGCCTCCTAATGCAAAAAATCAGTAATTTAAATCCTAATAACTTCATCTTCTGTAAACAATTTCCTCTCTCTCTCTCTCTCTCTCTCTCTCTATATATATATATATATATATATAGAAGAAGAGCACCCTTTCATCAAGCTCAAAGTCCAGCATCTAAATTCAGATTTTCTTATTCTAATATGGATTTAATAACAATATTAATATGAAAATTTGGAATATTAGCTTCATGATATGAAAAATAATAGTAATAAAAAAAACGGTTATTTAACATGTTTTTCACTTTTGAATATTAATTCCAAATATGAGAAAAATCATCACTCGCAAGTAGTCTTTCCATTTGGAAATTTTACTACCAAACAAACTTTCTCTCTTCTGTATGACTATGATCTATGAATCAATAGCCACAGAAAAAAATACATGCATTTCACACATTCTTTTTAATTGGATAAGGTCTAAATCCAAATCTCACCACTTATTTTTTTTTTTTAGCTAATAATTAGAAAATTTATTGGCTTATTTGGTACTAATCCAAAATAAAAACTCTACTTATTAAAGAATTAATCCATACCTATAACAATTAAAGATGATCACGGATCAGGTATGTGGCGAGTTTTGACATACTCATATTCTACTTGTTTTATATATATCGGGACGGGACAGGACAGATTTGGATGCGATATTTTTTAAGAGTAAAAAATTATATATTTTTATAAAAATTATATAATATATTTACATAAATATATGTATAAAATATGTCATGACGTATATTCTACTTAAAAAATATAATTATAATATAAATAAACATATATAAAAATAAATTTTAAAAATATAATATGCATTTATATGTATTGAAATAATATATATAATATAAAATATATAAATGGGTTTGTGGGGTGAGTTCCCTAATACTCCACTCCACTCTATTTATAAAATTCGCCCTATTACAATCGGGTTGAGCGGATACCGTTTGGACGGATCAAAATTGTCATCTCTAATAACAATAA